>JASANE010018385.1:0-39147 GCA_030248225.1 Trileptium ribeirensis | reverse complement strand
ATTAAAATTATATGGCCCTCACCGACCGATGTCTCAAGGAGTATTTGTCGAGCCAGAAGGGTCTCCCCTATTTCGATCGGTGTGGACAAATTGAACACTTTAGTGAATTAATTGAGTATAATCATAAATCATCAAAATTCCTTAGGCTACTACTCAGTTCAACGTAGTGGCAAGATCCACTAGGAGCTTATAGGTCGGAGACTGGCTCCAACCGGCCAAAGATTGATATACGATCTGAAAAAGGCGAGAGCGCATGTGTACGCTCGGCGTCGAGATGAAAGCCGTGGAACGAGCAGATGTTTAAACACTGAAAAATATATCAAACCGATGAACATAACTCTAGCGTTGTCCTATGGTTACTCAGTAAGTAAAACGTAACGAAATTAGTCCTAGGAAAGGAATTTGAATGAATTTACCTTGCTAAAGTGAAGGCTTAGGCCGGTATTGGTTGATATTTGTCTGAATATTCTAGCAGTTCCAATCATAAAATCTTCAATCGTTAAATATATGGCACTGTATTACGTTACTGACTAGAAAGGCCCCTGCGAGCAAGGTATTTTTAGACTAATTCCAGCGTGTTTTAAGAGAGATTGGGACCATATTGTAGAAGAGTATTCTAGAAGAAGACGAACATAAGATATAAACGCAACTACTAGGCTATTGGTGCTACTCAAGCAAAACATTTAAAAAATAGAATATTTACAACTCGATGAGATTTCCACAAATACTATCAATATGACAATCTCCCTGGAATTGTTTGTGAAGAAAATCTCTAAATCCTATTGGCCTGAGTAGCAGGCAACAAATCGGAATCACCAATTTTATACGTCGTCAGCTGCAGATTTACCTACACAATGGAAAGTGAATTTTGAGGTGCAAAAAATAACTATTCTATAGCAGTCAAATCGGACTAAAACTCAGCTTGATCGTATACGATGCAAACTACTTAAACAATTTCGCGTCATCAGCGAACAAATCTCAAGCGACATTTAGTAACTGAAATAACCATGTCACGTATTTAAATTGCAAAAGTTATCAGACCCAATACTGATTCTTGTGGAATCTTAGAAGTAACTGAAGAATACTCTGAAAATGGATTTGACGCCATAATTTATTGCAAACGACCAGTGAGAAAATCGTTCGCCCGAGATAGTAATTTACCGCGAAGCTTGTGCATCAACTTCGAATCAGAAAGAGTATAAAATAAAAGTCTTGAAGAAATCTAAGTAGACGACGTCCATTTCAGTTTTGTATTCAATTGTGGATACAAAGTTAAACAAAAAATAGGTTAAGACCAAGTGGAATTTTGCTTCAAAAGACATATATAAAATGCGAATCAACATTTTCAAATACAGGACAGACCGATCTTGTTAACAAGATGGTGCGGCAATTTTTTACCGGGTTTGTATGACCATTTTTAACAGTTGGTATAACGCCCACAAATTTTCAGAACGCAGGTATCTCTGACGTTAAGACAGATTACTGAATAAGTAAAACAGAAAAAAAATTTAATTGTACATGGCATTTGGAATACCATCAGGTGTTTGAGAGTAGGCGCCTTTAATCCGTTATCAACGAACACGTTCAGCAGACAATGAAAATAGCATAAAATCCATTACACACTACATTGAAACGACGTTGAAACATTCGTCTGATCTCTATTGTCAAAAGTAAAAATTGAATTATACTGCTTGCTTAATGCACCCGCTATGCTTGCTCCCTGATTTAGTATAAGTGTTTCCTAAAAGTCATGAATTAAACATCTTATTGGGTGTTGTTTAACTTTAGTGTGCTGATTTATAAATTTGAATTTCTTTCAACTGAATTGAAAATATTCATTTGAAAGACGGAATGGTAATTTTCAATCAAATGTTTAAATGTCCGACTGATATTTATATTTTTCTTTGCCAAGACGTCTATTTCTCTTCTTCCACAACATGCGCTTTTATTAATAACTTTCCGCATAGGACCACACATTTGTAACAGCTTGAATCGCGGCGGTATGTGCTGAATTGGTCGTGCAGCGTACGTTTGCACGTACGTTATTTTCGCACGATTTGTGAGGTTCTTTATGGAACGAGCAACAGCTCCTAAATACTGTAGTGCCTATCGATACCGGTTCAATCCACCGCCACACCAAGTTTTTCAACATTGTACGAAAGACACAATAATTCGTGCGAAAATATCGCATGAGTTATAAAATAATTCATTCTAAACAAATTGTAGACTATCGCTCATTTAACCCTTTCCCGTATAGGTTGACACATTTGTAACAGCGTGTATTGCCCCGAGAATCACTAACTGACTACTACAGTGTTTGTTTGAAACGTGAGTTCTTGTTCGCTAGCTTTGTGTGGTTCCTCAAGGGAGCGAGCAACAGCTTCTAAATCGCGTAGTGGCTAGTACAACAGTAAAAATAAAAGAACAACACCCTCACTAAAACTGCCCTGGTTCAATCCGACCCCGCGGTAAAAGTTTGTTCAGCATTGTACGTCATAGCCAATAATTAATGCGGGAAAGAGTCAAAAAGTATCGTGATGAGACGTAGATATCAACATTTTCTAGAGCGACGACTGATGATTTTAATGAAACGTATAAATTCAGTTGCTGATTTTATTTCCATATGAAATACTACCATAAAATCATAAACATTTTGGGCTGAATTAAATAACACAGTCCAGACAATTCTTCGAAGATATTAGAAAATATTTATTTTATCAAAATCATACGTTCACTGTTCTCTAGGACTTAATTCTGACTATTTCTAGCTTAATAAAACTAAGATCACTATTTGAAATATGGGTTGTCAGTTTAACATTTTGTATAGACGAAGAAAGAGATGGAGAATGTTAATACCGAGTATAGGATAGAATTCTTTCTAGCTGGTTCTAAAACTAGCTGGGAAAGGTCAAAAGTCTGTGTATTGTCATAAAATGTTTCAGAAATTCCTGTATAGTTGTCTCTATGAACCTTTAACCCTTTCTCGCATACAGTAATACATTTCTAACAGTGTAGATTGCGACAGGTACACTGATCGAATCTGCAGTTTGGCGTATGTTGCACTTGTGTTTTTATTCGCTCGGGTTGTGAGGTACCTTGTAACAGCCCGAAATTTTAGGGATTTTATCAGGGTATATAAGAAAGAGAAAATATCCAAATTTGGGTCAGGACAAGGGGTAAAACGTCATGGGATGGGCGATCGGATGCCGGTGGAGCGTGACCTGAGTATTATGTTGTCTGTTATCATTCATTGTTGTTATAAAAATAAACTATGTTATGGATGTAATTCGTCGTATCGTCACGCTCCACCCGCCCGAAGTGCACGGGGTGATTTTGGCACCAAAATGGAATACTTGTGACACTAAGTATGGTATCCGGTCGACCCCAAGTAAAATCAATAATAACCTGTGCGTTTCTTTATTGTGTGCCTTAAATGAATGTTGTTTTATTTCATCTTATAGGTAGTACTGTGTGTCAGGATGGGTCGGGGTATTGTGCAGAACCTTTATCAAAACGCAAACGGAAAATTTTGATTGGCATTCAAACCGCGAGGAGCTATCCTGGCATGCAGTTGTTGCATAACTGATTCGGTGAGTGAAGCGAGAACCAGGTTGCTGGGTGAATTAAAACTTTCAGAGTTCGACTAAAACTCAATTTTCTATAGGTATTTTTAAAGGCAAAATTTTATAGTTTTCCGGCACTTCACGCGAAATAGGATTACCACAGTATCATTAGGGCCCTTTAGGGCTTCAAAATCTCGCGTTCGGGTCAGCCCGCTCCGTACCCCTGAATACTTAGGGACCCCTAAGTAGGCGTTTAAACACCCAATTTTCAAAGACTTAAATCTCAACCAAAATAACCAAAACTCCCCAATTTTTCAAGCTCAGCACCTTCATGGCGTCTTACCCTAACTATCTCACTGAAAACCGGGGACACCTAACTTAACCAGTCCGAGCAGGACCTCGATAACCCGCCCGGGACACCAAAATCTTCTGTTTCTAGCTCACAAAACGGCCTCTAACAGGCCACCTATAGGAGATATATTAAATGTAATCTTTTTATCAGTAGGCGACCAGCCAGGGCATGAACCTGGTCGCGCCCCCGGCCGCCTACTTTTCTCACTTAGTCCACAATCCTCCAAAACGCGGTTAAATTTTAATAAATTTTGAGCGCCCTGAGCGCTTGTATAGTTTTGCTGTTTCAAAAGCCGCTCGCCGACCAGCGCGAGGTTTGACTTTGCTGGCACTGTTCGGCCACTGCCTGCTGTTGTTATTGTCTGACCAGCGACGATTGCCCGCAGAGGGGCTATTCTGAGCGATGATACCAAATGGCGTTGTTAGGCCGTTTATGCTTATGCGGTGTTTATATATATATATATCCAATTGATGTTTAATTTTCAAATATTCGTCTATACGTATTTAAAATTTTGTGTTTTGCTTATATATTTTTGGTTTGCAGCCGAACTTAAATTTCAAATCAAGGGGCCCGGACATTTAAAGGGGGTAGAGAACAGGGTATAAAAGGAAGGGGCCCGACGCAGCGTCGGAGCCAGTCGAGTTTAGCGCAGACCAAGTGGTCTGCTCGTTTCTTTCGCAAGGCGGTTGTCGCCTTTTATTTTACTGTTTTCAAGAGTTTGCTTTTGCTCTTTGGTTCTATTTTCTTTCCCAGGGGTGTCTCTTACCGTGTAGAAACGGGACAGAGTTGCCCCTGGCGAGCTTCTAGCGTTCAAAATTAATTAACAGGGGTCGCCCTTGCGGGTACTGGTGCGTCCGACGGATGCACCATGCACCCGTAAGTGTGGTCCTAACGCATCTGAGCAGGGAGCACGCCAAAATTATTTATGAAAATTCAATCTCGACTGGTTCCCCGCTCGCCGGGTCGTCGTTTTGTTTTAGACCCGGAGGGCGACATTTTAGTGATGTGAAGGGGTAGGGAATAAGGAGCACAAACACGGGAGGGGTAAGGCGTCGAAGCAAAGTGTTCGTAGGAATAAAAATTTAGTCGCGTGTTGGCCTGGAGGCAGCCGCTAAGGCAGATAAGAATTGAGCATAAGTACAAGCTAGCGCTAGGCTCCCCATCAAAATTTGAGCAATTAGACCCTGAGCATTTCGTTTAACGAGTCCACGATTAAGTTGTTTCAAAACCAGTCTTCCAGGCCGTTTAGACACGGTAGAAGACTTTCATATTTTACAGCAAACAGTTTAGGACCCCGCCACAAATTGGCATTATACAACATTTCTAAATTTTCAAACGACCTCCAAAAGACCATGGAGCTTCTTTTGACTCGCGCTCCACCCGCGGTCGCTTTCAAAGTAGCAGTTTGAATTGAGACCAAGTCATAGGAAAATCTATAAGAACAATTCCAGGTCACACGACTTAAAGACCCAGTTATTGGGTAAGCAGAGCGAGCGGTCCGCTCGGAACGGACGCAGTCATTTGCACGCGTGGAGCATCCTAAAGGAAATTAATAACGGAACCCCTGACGCTAGCCCCAGAAATTTGAGCTGCTACCCTGAGATTCGTTTCGCTCCGAATAAAAATTTCAGTCAACTAACCCCAAAAAAATTAAGACCGGTCTCAGGCCGTTTAGACACGGTAGAGCACTCCGTCACGTGTTTTTTCAATGGAACAACTATCGATGGGTCGATGCGGCTGCTCCGTAGGGAGTGACGTATGCGGACCTTTCGTGCGTTGTCTTCCCCACTTCTCACGGTTTTGCAAATCCACTATCCTAACCATACAGGGGCATCCGAAGTGTTTTTCAAACTTCCATCATCACCGCTTTCTTTTGGTTCTCAAATTAAGCCTTTTGCTGAGGGATGCGACAGCACGCGCCCTATTCATGCTTGCAAATGACTGCGGACCCCCATTCAAATCAAACACACTCATAGGAACGGATCACCAGATTGTGAAGGGAGACGGAGTCAGCTGCGATGGATAGCTGAACTGAATTTTGTGTAAACTCTTGTGATCGCACCCGTTAGTCGAGCGACGGCCCTGAGAAGGATACGAATCAATTGCCTCCCCAAGCTTTTCTGTAAAAAGGAAAATTTATAAGCGCGGACCCGTAAACCGTTTTATACACGGTGGGTTCCCGTTATAGCGCCCTGTTTTCATGTCAAACTGCGTATTCAAAATTGTTAAAAGGCAACAAAGTCCGGGAGACGTGGCAGCGTCTTCCCCTTTTGACAAAGGCCCGCGTTTATAACCTGAACCCGGCGCGCGCAGATTTCTGATTACTAACCTTTAATTAAAGTAATCCGCAGCTGGCATCTGGGCCCAGAGACAAGGCCGTTACCACTAGGGAGCGAGCCAAGGAGAACAGGGAGTCAAGAGAAGGTTAAGCGATGATAGCCCAGGGCGTACTAAAAGATAACGCCGACGGCCGGACGGCGAAGGAAATTTACATAGTACACTGTCTAGAGGATAGTGCGCCCTCAAGGGTAAAAGATAAGGGAAAGCTAAATTGTTTTTACGCGATTCCCGCACAGGGTCTTATCGGAATTCGCATCACCAGTTGAGCACATAACGGGGTGCCCTGCGAGGTACCCGAATATCTTGTTGTACATATATATACTATGGGTATTCATGCGACTGTAATAATTTGTCTTTAACTCAATAAAGTGTTAGGGTGTTAATTCACGGTTGGCGTTATATGCCTGGAGTAGTGATTAAATTAATGTTTCAAAGTGAAGATTCGAAGGTAAACCTAAGGCCAAAATTTAATCAACGGTACTTTGACGGTAATTAGATCAGGTAATGCTTATTTAGGCCAAGTAGGAACTTCCGCGCCCCGTTAAGGCACCGCCGCAGCGGCGAATGGCGCTTCCAATCTTTGGTTTAGGCTCGAGGTTCATAATTAGGTTTGGTTAGTAGTTGGTGCACGGCTTTACCCAAGTTTACTCGCACTAGATAAGAACACTGGGGATTGAGCTCCAGGTGTTCCCTCGAGGTACCGGTTTAGCAAAAAACTTCTTGTCAAACCAACCAAATTTATTGTTGGATCTACGCTCCCGCGCACCAGACTAAATAAGGAATCACGCCTCCATTTAGGATTTAAATAGGATTGAGGGAAAGGCGAGTCAGCCTTATTACCTGAGAGCTGGCTTAGGGGTTGACTCTCCCTCGGGGGACCTTCGTACCACTAGATACGTGGGCCAAAATAGGGGCCAGGCCGAACACCCTGGTTAACCCGCCGGCAGCCTACTAAGCTAAGCGGTTCCCTTAGGTCATCACATAGGTCACCGGGGAGTCGTGGAAGCCGGGGTTGTCCGGGCACCACACTGAGAGAAATGGTGGTGCAGCTGGGATCCCTTAGGGCCAGAACTGGTCCTAGTACATATTTTAATTTGGGGGCCACGCCGTGAGACGTCCATAAAATTTCTAAGGATAAAAGAAATTCACAATCACTACGTATCGGACCTCTCGCACAGCACCAGTTGGTTAATAACGACCGGAAAACAAAGTCCGTTGAAAGATTAGTACCGCATTGGTTCAGAGTTAGTATGTTCATGAATCAAAAAAAAGGAACCGAATATGTTCACCCCACGGGGTGAGAGGATTTGCTGCAATACTTGTATTATCAATTCGGATTGTGTTGTTTTGAAGTAGAATGTTGGAATACACGTGGAGTGCAATCCTGTGTGGTAATGGAATGACTTATGAACGTTGGTTTGAAGAGGCTCGTGCTTTTGCAACACACAACTCCAACTGTGTTCGGTTCTGGTGAAGTCATTTATAACTAGAGGGCTCAGAGCCTGTATTTCAGATTTGTTTCAACTGCGTACTATTACCTGGATAAACAATTGTTTGATCCATAATTAGTAGACAACAGTACTATTTATTATCTGCCTGCGATTTTAGTAGCGTCGCCTAAATTGTGGCAACTACTTGTGCCCGTGACTGCGACATTTACCGCTTTACCGACGAACACAACTCAGCATTAGGCGATCAATCGGTAGTAACGTTAGTGACATTTCATTATTGAACAATCGCCATTGTCGTCGCTCTCCGGAACAATCATATCTTTCGGACTACGCTGGTTGTGACTTTGTTGTCCCCACCAGTGGACTAATTCAACAACGAATCTACTTACGTGTTTGGGTAGCGGTCGTTCAGTGGACCAAAGTAATCTACGACAGTAGCGGGTCGGGTCGATTGGAATTCGTCAAATCATCGCCGCGAGTCGAGCACAGTTGGGTGTGGTTGGAAGAATTCGGCTGCAGTAAAAGACAATCAATCACAGATAAACTATCAAGGTAGTGGTACTTGCTTTTGGACTATCATATTGTGTAAAGTATTTTTGTTTTTAAAAGGCGAATTTGTATGCGTATATTTGTACCAACTGTAGTGGAATAGCTGAGCCGCATGTAACTGCAATGAACGTAATGATGGTATAACTCATTTATTCGCACGTACCTCTGCGCTGGAAACTGGGTAGTTTTTGATGAAACCTCTGTAAGCCTCGGAAGAGTCTACTGGTTAGTCGACCGTTTGACCGAAAGAACGCTGTTTCGATTCCTGAGGGCTTAGTATTTAGTGATATTCTTCAGGTAGCCAGTTAAGTGATTATAACAGGTCCAGCCGTTAGAGTAGTGGATATTGGGTAAGACTCGCCAGGTTAAGGCAATAAGGTTTTAAAGGCAGGCAGAGAGATTACTAGAAGTACAAGTGCGATAGCACAGTGCAAGCTCAAACGACTGATCACTCGAGGCGAAGCGAAAAGTTCACACAAACAGTTACACACTTAAGAAATAGGTACACGAGTATAGTAGTGAAGCTGAAGCGCGCCAAACAGTAGTGAATCCGCTATTAAAGTAAACACATATATTTTACGCTATATACATTTACCATCCGTGCCCTTGCCAGGTTTGGAACACGGGAGCCCCAAAACTTGCAACAAATAGGGCTTATAAATAAACTCGGAATCAAAAATGTCTGTACCAGCGAGCGCAAATAGAACGCCGATTAGCGGCACGTCAGGAATAAATAGCATAGGAAGTGGCACAGCCACCACGGCTGGTAGTACAAATGGACCAGGTCCCACCGTCAACGGGGACCCACTAGTAGCAATCCTACAGCAGCTAACGCAAAGGGCAACCACTGTGACGCCTATAATACAAGTCGGGGACATTCCGCCGTTTTCAGGAGCTGACGGACAAGACTTTGAGGCATGGTTAGCCACCTATGACAATCTAACGGACGCGAATGGATAGACACTAGAACAGAAACTCATTTGCTTCCCGACTGCGTTAAAAGGTGAGGCCCTTAAAATTTACGAAGGCTTTCCGGACTGCCAGAAACAAACATATGAAGCCCTCTGCTACAACATGGGTTTCATGTACTCTTCCTCGCAGCGAGATGAGGACGCCTTAATCACGTTACGCATGCGCATACAGGGAGAGCGAGAATCAGTCGCTATGTACGGACTAGACCTCCAAAACTTAGTGGACAAAGCGCTCCCGGAGGTCGAAGGCGAACAACGTGACGCGTTACTACAAAAATTTCTGCGACAAGGATTGAGAAAAGAGTTAAAATCTGGCGTGATAGGGAAAACTTATCCGTCCTTCAAACATATGATGGACAAGCTTAAGTACAAGGAGGACGCCATTATAGCGTCCCAAAAGGAAGTTATTGGGGTACCGGTTCGCAAAAGCAGCCGGTCCAAGACAGTAAACTGTATATCACAAGGCGCTGAAAACACGCAACTAGTGGATCAGATCCGTGAGGCATTAGATGAAAACAAGCGCACTACTGCCGGTAGCGACGCTACCATCGCTCGGCTCATTGATCTGCTAGATAAGCGCACAGAACAACATCAACTGAATGCAATGATGCAGAACAACGGAACCCCGTCGTTAGGCGCAACTGCAATACCACCAGCTACATCGGTAGGAAACCAGTGTTTTCGATGTGGCTATCTAGGGCATTTCGCTAGAGAATGTCCGTACTTCCGAATGGATGTGTACGACCCATTGCAAAATGAATACACACGCTTAGCCACGCGAGCAGCGCCTACTTACAGGTACAATGCACCGCCACCGCCCGCCATCGAATATGCTAGGCCACCACCGCAGTACAACAATCGTCCCCGCTATCGGGTAGTTGAACCTAGAGGTGGAGGACGATACTCGCGACGTGATGAGTGGAACAACATGGCTAACCAGCGGGGATACACTGGCTATGGGCAGCAAGGATACTATCGCCCAGAGCCTGCAACCTACAACACGTACGGAAATGGCGGTCAGACCGAATATTATAATAGATCTCGCGGACGTAGCGCTAATGGGTACAACCAACGAAATAATGGATATAACCCAACATACGAGCGACGATATGCTGCACCACCCCAACCATTGTCGGCAGAAGCCGCTCCGTTTCGGCCGCGAACACCTAGCAATGGTTGGAATAATACAAATCAATTAGGAGCAGTGCCCCGCAATAGACCTGCGCAGGCACCAATAAATAACAATGAGCGAGTTGATCGTCGCAATGCAGGTGTAATGTCAGTCACCAAAGCAGTAGACCCTGAGCTAGCACACCGCCTAGATGTCATGCGACATGAAATGTCTACGCTAGAGGAACGCGCAGGAGCTGGCTTAGGCACCCATTCGGCACAAGTTAACATGATGGTCACTGAAGATGAAGCAACGTATAAGCATAATGACACAAATTTTGAAATTGAGCCAGAATACCTAGACGACGTTGAAGCAGAGCCAGCCTTGTATCAGATAAATTCATTACAAGCAGGTAGGGACACACCACCAAATTGTCGCAAGCGACCGGGTCGCGGAGTGGCAACGCACCAAGTCAACCACCAGAAGATGAAACACTTGTATACGGAGAATACAGATACGGTAAAACACAAAACAGCACTGAACCCATACGGCGCTCGGCTTTGTTGTCTCCAACCCCTGGCGCGCAGGGTGTGACCCGAAACTCTGTGACTAATGGTTGGCCAACCAACTTACTTGTATATCCCAATCGGAAGTCAGCGCGAGGAGATGGAGAGTACCGAGATACCGAGCAGATGAGTGAGAGGGGAGGAGGAACCGAGAACCTAATGGAACCAAAGGAACCTATTGATCCTGATGTGCCGAGTGAGAAATATGGGAGGTGGCCGTTCGGACTTCGGGGGCCGATTAATAGGGCATCCGTGTCAAGCAATGACCCAAACGCTGGCACGTGTAACCCATCTCAGGCGGCTGCACATCGGATGGAACCTAAGAACCTAATGGATGGAGAACCTAATGGTATGGAACCTAGAGAGACGCCGTTCGGACTTCGGGGGCCGATTAATAGGGGTCGCGTGTCTGGTAATGGCTCTAACGCCGGCACGGCACAACCTGGGGATGCGACTTTTATAGGATTATTCAAAATTACGTATGTGAAGCTGAACCAGAAGAACCTGCGGAGGAACTTATGAACCTAATGGAACCTAATGGACTTGCGGATACTGAGAACCTAATGGAACCTAGTGGATGGGATGGATTACCGAGGAACCGAGAACCTAAGGAACTGAATGAACTTAACCTAGCGGATGCATCCAACTTAACTAAACTGACTTCCACCAATTTAGGGCGGCCATGTGAGGCCCCTGTAGCTTTTCAACCGACCGGGGAAGACCGCTCGTGGACACTGGTCAGGTGCGATGGAGACCTTCGGAACACGGGTCAGTTCGATTTCCCTAACTCCGTTCAAAATTCTAAAGCGTATGTGTACCCTAGTATCTTTAGAGGCCGGGGAAGACCGCTCGTGGACACTGGCCAGGTGCAAGGGAGGCGTCGGGAAGTGATCTGTCCTGATTGCCTTAGCTCCGTTCAAAATTATAGTTTATGTGTAGGACCAAATTCGAACAGGGTTCGGTCCCTAAGTGTAGGAGCCGTAGGATCCGACCAGGTCGGGAGCCGCGGTTATTGTGTGTTGTTGTATAGTAGCTCCAACCGGCAGGTGAAAATGTGTGCGGCCGACTGCGACCGGGTCGGAGCCGGTATGTTTGAATCGTGTGTTGAACCGGGAGAAGAAACTGTGCAACATGTGAGCGAAACGGGTTTAAGGTTACACGGAGACAATGCTGAGCCGAGTGCCGACAATATCACAAGCATAGAGAATCATGATGATCGAGCTAACATTTGTGAATTTGTGAAACCTAGTGATGAGAAAGTGGAGCTTAGTAACCTAACGGAGAGTAATGTAGCCAAGGAGGAACCAATAGTAACCAGTAAAAGCTCGAAAGTTGTGATGATAACGCCCATAGTAAATGACCGGACAGAGAAGGCAAACATAATGGCAACTCAGCAACAGGAAAACAGAACGGAGATTGTTACATGTCAGATAAGCACAGGAGCAGTAGCGAATTAGGAATTAACCCAACCGGATTGCCGGTTGACCTAACGAAAGTAATTGAACAAGCACTGAAATCGCCTGCATCGTTGGGGAGTGTACCGACACTTGGCCAGGTCAGCACGGGCCCTGCGATTAATCACACAGACACACATTTAATAGAACATAAGTCACCGTCGGATCAAGGGGATACACGAATATGTAGACAACATATATTGGATATTATATTAAGGAAGCTGCACGCATTCGATAGCACCAGCGAACTAGTAGAACCGCTGATTTTACAGAGATTACCAGGTGAGGAGCGAATAACACTGTTGGGGTCGGATTCGGAATTCGTGCTCACAGTTAAACCGGAATGTCACAGCAAATTTCCTCATTACATTCTCGCACTGCCTAAATTACGTTTCGGAGAAGAACGAGCACCAATAAGAACGCTATTTTATCGTAGGGTCATAGCTGTGTCGGAGCGGATATGCCATGCCCACCAGTTGCTCAGCGCCCGAGTGGCTGGGACGGCCCGAATCGACCGACGGCGGGACGCTGCCGTTTTGTCAGTGCTGTTAGGGTTCGCATCTCCGTTCCTACACACTATGCCGGGGATACACGTTAGCAGTAGCATGTTGAAACACCTAGAGGGACTCTTGAAGATCGTTGCCCGGGTCATTAATTCAATGAGCATCACGCAAGCAATCACTGAGGTATACCGATCCCAAGTCCCTATTCTACAGACATGCATCATGTGCGAGGAAAGACACAATATAAATTTCATGCCTGGAGAGGAGTGTGCGTTCACCACCTACCATGGCGAATGGGACTACACTGGGAACCTGTCCGCTGATTATGGAACAATTAGGAGAGACGGGATAGTATCCATTCGCCCAAGCCGCACGCAGGGATTGCACACAGCCTATGAACTCATAGCGTATAGGGAAGCCAACTTGGAATTTTTGGAAACCATAGTAGGTGCACCATACTTGTTGGATAACCTAGTTACGGAATTCGACGAAACCGGACCCAAGGTTCCGGTGCTGTCAATACATCATATAGTGTACGCTATAATGGCTAACGCGTTTTTCAAGGATGTAGGTAGCAAACCAAAGCGCGAGGAACTACTATACCTACGACTATTGTGGTTACGTAAGCCCGCTCAAAATATCTGGCAGGGTGACCCAATGGACGAGATGGACCAAGTCCTGAGCACAGACCATGACGCTGACATAACATTCATTGACGAAGAGGAGCTTGAAAGTGAGTTGAGTGCAGCACTCAGTGACGCTAGCGCGGACGAATTCGACATGCCCGCGACTGAATCACTCGACTTCGACGATCTTATCTCTGAGTTAAGTTTCTCCGTGAACAATGAGACTGCCAGGCATGAACGCGACACTACCGCCGATAGAAGTAGCCAGACATCACCGACCGGGTCGGTACGGTCTTCTTCAAACGGATCAGGACAAAGAGCAAAAGCTGCGGTCGGATTGCTAACCCAAGGAACCAAAATACCGGGATTACTAATGGTTTTGCTAATTTTCCACCATCTAGGACAAACTCACGCTATCGCTACACCATTTTCAGACCAAGTAGCACGCTTAGGAGCTATGGTAAATCAACAGGTGGGCACACTGATCGAGCCACAAGGCTTAGTGATTACTGCTTCACAATCCCCCTTCCTGCCAATAATATTACGGTTATCCTTGGATGGATTACAACCTAGTAGGCAAGCAACTGGTATGGCATGGTGTGTGTACACTCCTCGGGGTAAGCCATGTCTGAGGAATTGTTGTCCCAACCCAAATTGTACTACCATGCCAGATTTGCAACAAAAAGTACAAGAATTAGAAAGAGAATTAAGGAGCACCTATCAGGGTGTATTAGACACTAGTTACTACATGGCACTAATGCGCGAGTATTGCGAGGCGAATGCCCATCTTTGTGAACAACCAAAAGTCCGAAAGAGACGCTTTATCGCAGCGTTAGCAGGAGCCGCAGGTGTAGTAACAGGTTTTCTAGGTGTAGGTGTAGCGTTCACCAATGCAGTACATCTTAAGGATTTAAATAAGCAGGTGCTCGCGCTCTCTAAGGAAATGAGAAACACCTACAATGTCGCCTATGGTAACTCGCGAGCGATAATGAAATTAACACACGCTAACGAGGAGCTGTACTCGTTTCTACATCATGAAATGCAGGAGGTAGTTACCATGATCGATCAGGTAAGATGTCAAGAGCAACGCTACGTTACAGAGGTCCACCGCGAGCTAGTTAACCATATGTTTCGCACCAGCCTTAGGTCCTCGGTTGACGCGGTCATGGAAGCCATGATGAGCGGTCAACTATCACCGAAAGTAGCGGACGCATCCACGCTCAAGAACCTATTCCAAAAGAACTCGCAGATAGCGCAGACTATTCCAATCCGTGAACCAGCGTTGGCTTACCAATTCGGGCAAATATACCCAGTACATATCGATCTAGGGTCATTTAAATTTGCCTTTATATTGCGAGTTCCCTTAGTTACATCGGACGATGTCCGACCCTACTTTCGAATTTACAACGTTGGCTGGAACGTCCCAGAGCGTGGCGCCCACATGAAATTACCATTGCCTGACTATGCTACATAGAATGAACGAGCGCGGTACGAAGTACTTAAACTACATAAATGCAACACGCGACCTAGTATTGCATTCTGCGAAATACACGCATTGGCAACGGACCATACATCGCGTTGTTTGGACTGGATCATCATGGGCGAGGACGCTCCTGATGAAGCTCGTCAACTCTGCAATAACAGTGCATTGGTCGGGACAATGGCTAATCATACCGATGTCTACACCACGGCACAAGGAGTCCTAATCCGAACTGCTGAACGCAAGGCCGTCGTCTCCAAGAAGAAACATCTTAGTCATGTTACCCGAGGAGAGACGATTGATATTGCAGACAACGGAGTTTTGTGGCTGTCGCACAGTAACTACACCCAGCTCGTGGTCGGACCACTTATGTTGGCTAGCACACTAGACGCGCAGGAAGTCACGGTTCACATTGGACCCAACATCACCGTCCACGACTTTCCGGAAATACCGCTCAAACCGATTGCTTGGAGCTCATTGGAACACGCCAAAGCAACGAATCTACAAGTGCAGCAAATCGCGGACGAGCAATTGAAGAAGGTCATCGACTTCCCATACATCACTACAACAGGAGTGGCTCCCTACCTATGGATGCTCATCGTGCTAGTAATTGCTGGCGTAGGGGCAATAATATACTTCAAGAAGAAAGCCGGGTTCTGCCCTAAATGCGTAAAGGGGCGCATACAACGCTGGTGGCAACAACGACCATGCGCTCGGGAAGAACTAAAACGACCCGAATTGCGTGTTAAAACGGACAATGAGTACGGCACCACAACCATGCCGCGACCAACTGTTTCAGCCCCAGCTGCTTCTACGGAACATCTTGAACTACGAACAATGAGTCGAATAAATCCTCGAACTCGGCTCGAATGAATAAATGCTACCACCGAAGACGAAAGCGTTGTCCTGGTAGAACCCACGGAACTTTTTGCTGTGTCTGAGCGATCTCAGCGTAGGGGACATCGCACAGTAGCCTACCACCGACAGGTCAACGCAATACATCATATGGACGCACCCCTACTCATCAATGCTTTCGTATACCGCACTCCGGTACTGACATTAATAGATACCGGGGCAGACGTTTCTATCGTATCACAATATCTGGTTAGTAAGTTAGGCCTCCAGCCGCAGCCCGACGATTCTACTAGGATAGTGTCCGCCACCAAACAGGAATTAGCACTAGACGGCAGTATCAGCGTACCTTTGTCGATCGGATCCATAAAGGTACAAACAGAGTTCTTTGTTACTAAAACAGCACCTTATCACTGCATTATAGGAACAAATTTTATGTCTCAATTGCCAAAATGCATCATAAATTTCAAAGAGCGTTGCTTAGAAATAGCAGTAGATGAGGAAAAAGAGGCTAGGATACCTTTTGCAGGATTAGAACGGTATGACCCGCCATTAATCGCAGTAATGTGTAGAAAACTCACTACTATAGAACCAAACACTGAAACATTTATTAATGCGATCCCCGAAATAGCTGAAACAGGCGTAGGACCGGCATTATTCGTGCCTGCACCGGAAATGGTAGACATTGCAATGGCTCACGCATTAGTATTAAGGAGTCAAAGAACAATACCAATCGCCGTAATCAACTTCGGAAACACACCGGTCACTATTTATGCCGGACAAACAATAGGTCACATGGAGGTAATGATGAACCCCAATGTGCAGTTCCTGAAAGACACAAACAAAAATCTGATTCGATATGAGGAACATAAGCCAGCGAAGCAATTAAATAACATCACCACCCACCCTGAAAGAATTATTCAACATATCGAAGCAGGAAAAAGGTCGATTGACCATGAAAGAGCTCAAACGATCTTGAGTAAGATAGATTTCGATAAGACTTTATTGTCCCCATTTGAGTTAAAACAATTGAAAACTGCGATCGCTGAGAATGCAGACGTCTTCAGCACGCACGATTATGACTTAGGGCGTTACACTGAACATAGGCACCGTATAGAGACCGGAGATGCCAAGCCGATTAAGCAAGCACCGTATCGACTAGCACATTCCTTACGCGAACCGCTTAGAGAGGAACTAAATAATATGCTAGATGCGGGGCTAATTTCACCATCAAGCTCACCTTGGGGATCACCAATAGTGTATGTAACCAAGAGTGATAGCTCACTCCGGCTCTGTGTGGACTTTCGGAAGGTAAACACAGTAGCAGAACAGGACGCATATCCATTGCCTAGGATAGACGACATTTTAGGATGCCTCGGGAGCACTAAATTAATGTCCAGTTTAGATCTAAATAAGGGTTTCTGGCAGCTAGAGCTCGATCCAGAAACAAAAGATAAGACCTCCTTTGTAACAGTTCATGGACAATATGAATATAATGTCTTACCGTTTGGATTAAATTCGTCCCCAGGAGCTTTTCAACGTTGCATGTCCATGATTTTGAAAGGGCTGGAATGGGAAAAGTGCTTAATCTACATAGATGACATACTGGTGTTTTCACCAACGTTCGAGGATCACCTAGCAGACCTAATTAAGGTTTTTGATCGTTTTCGCAGGGCAAATTTAAAACTAAAACCGTCAAAATGCCATTTTGGCCGAGGCAGTTTAAAGTATTTAGGACATATAATTACTACAGAGGGTGTCAAGCCTGACCCAGAAAAGGCAATAGCAATTGAAGAATTCAAACGTCCAGAGACGTTGAAGCAGCTTCAAAGTTTCATAGGACTAGTAGGGTATTACCACAAATTTATACTGAACTACTCGGACATATGCGAACCACTCAACGAACTAAAACGCAAGGATGCAGTATTTAAGTGGACTCCTAAGTGCGAGGAAGCATTTAAGAAGCTAAAGCAGGCGCTATTAGACGAACCCGTGCTAGTGCACCCTGATTTCACACAGCCGTTTATTTTACAAACGGACGCTTCAGGATACGCAATGGGCGCAGTGTTATCGCAGAAAACTAAGCAAGGTCTCAAACCCATTGCGTACGCAAGCAAAGCTCTACTAGACTATCAGCGTAGATATCCCGC
Organism: Trileptium ribeirensis; assembly: GCA_030248225.1. Classification (NCBI taxonomy): domain Eukaryota; kingdom Metazoa; phylum Nematoda; class Enoplea; order Enoplida; family Thoracostomopsidae; genus Trileptium; species Trileptium ribeirensis. Next base: position 21,179 of record JASANE010018385.1, on the reverse strand, counting down.
AATCGAAATGAAGCTCTCGCAATCCGATGGGCAGCGCTACACTTTAAGCATTACCTTGTAGGACACAAATTCCATGTAGAAACTGACCACAAGCCGCTCAAGGCTCTATTTGACAAACCGCCTAGAAATTCACGCTTATCCCAGTGGCGCAGCGAGCTACTACTTGAATTCGGAGGATTTGAAATACTATATAGACCAGGTAAAGAGAACGGCAATGCCGATGCTTTGTCGCGGGATCCTAGGTACGACCCATCCATAAGCGAAAAACCAGGATATACATATGAAATATTAATGATGGGTCGAGGACGACCCACCGGACCTCGCCCACCCACAACCTGCGCAGCTTGGGATCAATCGCACCTGCCGTATCCCGTACGCACCGTAGCACCGCTCGCAACGGGCGCGCCAACCCCTATAACGGGAAGCCCAGTAGCTCCCCTAGGTCAACCCAAACCCGAAGCAATCCCATCACACTGAGTCCCCGACACGCCAATAACTACAGTACCCCCAGCAACGCTAACACAGCAAGCAGCTACACTCAGCGCTATCCCAATTAGAATGGAGCCAGGAGAAACACCAGTAATATCAGTACGTACCACAACTATCTCAGGTTCTGGAGTCGGACCTCAGGCTCGAGGATCTAAAAGGCCACACCGGCCTGAATCGGAAACCGCAGGACTAAGAGCAACTACACTACCAACTGAACAAGAATTTGATAGGCTCACGAAATTAATGATGCACTATGAAACTGAAATATTACCAAGCGTCAGGATCGAGGACGCACAAGACACTCACGAAAACATATATTTACCATTCTTTTCAGACCTCCCTGATTTTAATCTAGTACGGCTCTTGCCGTACATCCAAAGGAATTACCCAGAACTGGGTCCAATTTGGCGGTATTTATATAATAAAACACGGCCCAGGGCCGAGCTTGGCGCACTAAGAATTGAAATGCGAGCTCATTACTTCGAATTAGCTCAGGATACTAAGATACTGTACATGCACCCATTGCAACCAGGGGACATAAATTATAAATTGTGCGTCCCAATTACATTAGTACAGCAAATCCTCAAACCTGAACACAACACTCTGTATAGAGGACATCCTGGCCGCGATCGGTTAATAGCAAAATTGAAACAATTTTATTATTGGAAGGGAATGTCAGAACACGTACAACAATGGATCAGGCGATGCACCCTATGCCAGTCCGCGAAGGACCCGATTTCTCGGATAACCACCGGATTGGGCAGGGTTCCGTTGGCAAATCAACCAATGTATCGTGTATTCGTAGACATACTCGATATTCAAGTTCGGCGCAAGCAGGCAATCGCTACGTTATTGCATTCATAGATCAGTTCACCAAATTTGCAATACCAATAGCAATAAGGCACCAGGATGCACACACCGCCGCTCACATATTTTTATATGAGGTAGTTAATAAGTACGGAGCTCCCAGGGAGCTATATTCTGATAGAGGAGGTGCTTTCACCGCACACATGTTTGAAAGCCTGTGCCAGGAAATGCACATATTTCGGCACATGAGTCTAGCTTACCACCCTCAGGCAAATGGTGAGATCGAAAGGTTCAATAGAACATTATTATACCTACTAAGAGTAAGTGTACCGCAAGATGATCACCATTCATGGGATATATCACTACCATTTTGTGTAATGGCTTATAATTCTTCGGTACACACAGCCACCAAATATCCACCATTTTTACTAATGCATGGGTTTTACCCTAGGTTACCCGGAGAATATGACACGCATAGTGCAGCCACAGGCTACACTGGAGCTCACTCATATAGAGCCAACGCGCAGCGCTGGATGGCTTCTATTAGGGAACGCGCATACCAATCAATGAGAGCCGCTCAGGAAGTAAATCGGCTAAGATACAATAGGCGAGCCCGCGAACCACGCTATCAAACAGGCGAATTAGTCTGGGTTTATAGACACGATACCACGCCAGGAACATCTAGGAAACTTACACCTCGTTGGTGCGGACCATACCAAATACTAGGGATCACCCCGCCATGCATGCGTGTAAGAATGCATTCAAATCCGGAAGGTATGGCGCATGTTGTACACCTTAATAGAACTAAGCCGTGTTTTAGAGCATTGGACCCAGTGCCTAATGTAGGAGACTGGCTAGGTCAAGTACACGCTTCCATGTTAGAAAGGGGATTGAATGAACCCACACAAAGAATTATCTAGATAGGGATTTTGTGACAGAAATAGAACCCGTAGATGAGGTAGCAGTGCGCACGGTAAGAGCAGCAGTCAGTGATAGTTCGGACACCGAAAGTATAGAAATGGGTGACCCCAATGATCCTAACTTTTACCGCCGGACATACGCAGAGATCGAGGCCGAACAAGCAGCAATGGAGCACATCGAGTATCGGACGGACGACTACGAACCGCAGAATCGGATTCCACTGACTGATCCGGATAGAGAAATAGAACCATCTTGGCCACCAATATCGCAAGAGCAGGTTACTAGCCGAGAAGCCTTTTCATACATACCAGAACCTGGTAGTCGAGATACTCAGGTAGAATACGGACGACATACTGTACCAGTGACCACGATGGAACGAATAGTGGCTACCAGCGAGGAGGTTCCATTCGGCGTACCAGCTGTAGGTGTTGGAATACTCGAAGGACAACACTTCTACCCGGCGGACATCACGCTGTCTACAACACCACGAGGAGCTTCAGGGGGAATCGTCGTACCCGGACCATACACCTCAGGGGATCTACGCTACGCAATCATGCTCGCTGCTCAGGACCATCCATTATTTCAGTCACGACCGGCTGAACACATTATGGCATCACGGCTACGAGTACCAATGGAGATGGCAACTCAAACTGTAGGGGACTATACAACAATGCGTCCCTATAGCGCTCCACCAGCAGGTGCCAACGCACCTATGGCTCCTCACCAATATGTTTTTCGCGAGGCGCCCATGACTCAACCACCCTTGGGGTCGCCAGTGTCCAGTTATTTGTCAGAAACTTCTGGAGAAGGCACCTCAGTGGACGTGAGAGCAGCCGAAGCAGACGACGAGCTAACAAGCCAAACATCGCAGGAACCATCTTCCACCGAGCGGCTCGGTCAGACAGGACAGGAGACATCAAGTAGCGACTCCAGGACACCACCGGGAACTTCAGACTCATTAAGTGAATTCACACTTGCCGGATCAAGTAGTGAAGCGCCAGCACCCCAGCAAGAAACCAGTCAACCAGTGACCTTGAGCACTCCCCCTCGCACACGAGCCCCGCCGGAAGAGCGAGGAAAGGGCCTTGTTGGACGAGCTACACAACGGAAACAGGTCACATCGACTCGCGGAAGTTCAACCATCCGGTTTACTAGTACCGAACAACCAGGGCCGTCCACAGTGACTATCACTGAACTAGTACATCCCACTACCGCCACTACTACTACCTCCTCAGGAATAATACGACTCAGCACCACCCGGGCAACAGCACCGACCAGACACCTCCTTCATCGCCAGGCTAGGGACCGGGTCTTTAGACCATATGGCGCAGCATCGGACGAGGAAGTAGGAGACGCCCTACGTAGGCCTAGACGAGTGACCTTCCAGGAACCGGCGGCGACTACTAGCGAAGCAGCTGGAACCTCTACTAGACTAGCATCTATCACTCGCCCGCAATCCACCAGTGTCACCACCTCAATGACCAGCGCGCCAATCGCGACACCACAACAGCTTCTGAGAGGCGAACGCTCCTTAGGTGGGACTCAACCACCCACTTCATTCCCACGCTATCCTTCTAGCCAGGAGTTACATCCTGCAGCCTGGCGACAACGGACACCCCGACCACCACCGTATGAAGAATCTGATTCAGACGACCCAGACTTACAAGCGGACTAATTTACCCCATGCTAGCACGTACTTCTGACCAAGTAAACAAACAGTCAAAAAGGGGGGTAGAAGAGGGGTTTAGAAAACATTCACAAATAGACAAACTTATCTTTACATCTAGACTTATTCCCAGTATATACATTATAGATGCAGCGAGCCCACAGTACAACCAGCATCAATGCCCGTCTGATCCCAAAGGGCGTGCGGCACGCACCAGTGACGATCGACAGGCACGCTTTCCCCCGTGTGCCACAATATCACTTGAACCGGGAAGAACGGTGGGAGTTTGTTTCGCCCGACAGCCGGAGATGGAGCCGGCTATCCAACGAACACCGCATGAAGGATCGGTTCGAACACGATGGCCGACGCCTCGCCAGCGTGGCCGAGCACTATCATCTCGGTGCCCTGGTGCTCCTGCGATACGAGAAGGAGGCTGAAGAGCTGGGTGAGATGGACATTTCCCCAGCGGAATTACAACTTCGCAGCATTGCCCTGCAACGCCAACTCCCGCTCAGCGCGCGACGTTGGCACATGTCGTATCGGGCGCATCTGCTGCGACCAATCCTGCTGGCAAAGTTTGACATAGACGAATATGCTGAGGACCTGGAGAAAACCCGCAGCCGGCAACTCCTCGTCGACTCATGGGACAATTTCTGGGGCACGGGCATGCCCCCAGCCCAATGCAGCCCCCATCAGACGGTGTGCCACAACGTCACCGGCCGGCTGCTCGAAGAAATCCGGGCATTCAACCGCGATGGTTTCGTTCGATGGCCACGAACTATCATCGTCGGCGACGAGCAGGCCTTGCCGCTACTCGAAGTGGCCGACGAGCACAACTGGCTCGTCCTCGCCTATCCAGGGTTGACGATGGTGGCGCTGCTGCAATGGGCTAACGCATTCCTAACGCCACAAACAGACTGCATTTTCATCCTAGGCGGCTATGACGACGTCTGGCTAGAACCCAGGAAAGCCTTTTCGCCCGCCGCATACTTTAAAGCGTCAAGCGCCATATGGGAGTACTGAATCGGCGCATCCGGGAGGAAGCGACCATCTACGTGGCGTCACCTGCTCCACACTGGGACGCCAACAACTACACTGGCGGCATTTGGGGACGGCAATTTCGCACACGTAAAACGGAGCTTACCCTCAGTCATCAGTCGCTCCGCAGCGTGGTGATGCCGCGATGGCCAGCGCCGCTGATGGAACCCGAAGCCTGGGACGCGGTCGGACCGTTCAACCAGGGGGAAGACCGGCGACGTTGGAACAAACCTGTCGTGGCTCCAGCGTGCCACCACGAATTGGTCGCTTGGGTGGAGCAGAATCTTCAAAGCGCAGACATTATCCGGCGGCTCATGGAGCGACCACCGCCAAAAGAAGAATATTATGGCTATTCTGATGTGGAGGAGTCGAGCATGTAATGAGGGAGGGAACAGGTATGGGCAAAGAATTGCTAGAACAGGTTAGGAAACTGGGAGCAGGGGATAAACTAAACTTTTAAAATCATCCGGAGATGATAGAAACTCGAGCCACCATACAGTACAGACGCACCAAACCAGGCATACGAGGCTAGGAATGCATAGTCCACGTAAAAGGAGTACACTTAACATGAAGCGTCGCGACAATTAAGAAATTGGCAAACGTACTTATTTAGGTTCTCTTTACAGATGAGCACCAGCAACGTCGATATAACGCCAAACAGAAAATCCGGCGGACGATTGCCGACGGTCGGATCGTACGCCCCGCCGAAGATGGCCCTATTCAAGCTACCAACGATTCCAGTCTACCGGGTAGACTTGAACAAGCCGTTCGCCGCATTCCTGTCGCATGGCACCGACTGGCCAGAACTGTCGAACATGCACGAGACGTCAGCTCCATTTAGCAACGACGGCGTGCTAGCTAACTCCGTGGAGCGACACTATCGCGTCCAGGTGCTAGCGCTCCTCGAGCACCATGGCGCCGCGCGCGAACTAATGGACACGACTGACTCCCCTCTGCAGATCAAATCACGAGCGCGAGTGCTCAAGGATGAACTAATCGACTACGTCACTAGCGCTCGCCTCAAACCGCTATTGGAACACATCATGCGCCTAAGACTGTTCAAGAAATTCGCCATCCCGGAGTATGCGCATGTTCTCCAACTTACTGAGGATCGGCAGTTGCTTGAGGCTTCAACGGACGCTTTCTGGGGTGTCGGACGCTCCAGTCAGCAACTACAGAACAACGAGGCGCCCGGACGCTGCCACAATATTATGGGACGCCTGCTCGAAGAGGTGCGCGAATTGCGCGCCACAGCCAACGTGCGGTGGCCCCAAACAGCCATCCTGGGGGATGCATTGGCACTGCCCCTGCTGAAAATGGCCGATGACAACAAATGGCTGGTTAACGGATGGCCGGACACCAGCCTGGCGCGACTAGTCCAAGCCGCCAATGCCATCGTCACGCCGCAGCTGAAGTGCATCATCCTGCTGGGCGGCTACAATTACATCTACCGAAAAGCGCCTCTGGAGCAGCTCCACGCGACGAACCCAAATGCGGCGTTTAAGAAGGTTAAACGCCACCTAGGAGTGCTGTCAAAACGTGTAGCCCCAACAACAACAATCATCATGACGCCTCCTATCCCGCGTTGGGTCGCTACCAATCAGGATGCCACATCCTGGACAGCCGAGCTAAAGAAGATTCTAATTAACCACCGGCAACGTTACAACACGCTACACAATGTGTTCATTCCAACGTGGCCCGTTGCGTTCAACACTCCTGACGCATGGGAGCGAGACGAGCCACACATGGAGTGGGGCGAGCGACCACAATTTCGCGAGCCGATGGTGTCAAATTACTGTCGTCGCAATCTGCGCGAGTGAATGACCCACCTCGTGCGCGATGCTGAGTTGGGGCGCCTCACCCCATAGATAGTTGTAGGTGCACTGTGTAACGTTAGCAGCTAACGCGAGCGAGGAATGGAATAAGAGCAGGAAAGGAAACGGAAAGATCAGTCAGTATGACTTGCTAGGAGACGCATTGGAAGTGATAGTTAGGAGCACGAAACGCATCTAGATAACAGCAGGGATATGTGCCTAAGACAGCAATTTAAAATACTATCTACGAGCAATGCAGGTAATTGAACCAGGTAGGCGTCATCGATACGACTTGGCGGGTTAGGAGATCTACCAAGCTAAAGTCCAAACTTTAAATAGAATACTCAATATGGCGAACACTAAGGACCAACTTTTGAAGAAGTTAAGATAAATCAAACGGGCAGATCAACCCCCAGCTGGTAACCGGGAATTTCTTAAAATAATCCCTGGGTTACGGCATAACCGGCAGCCGGGTCCTTTCTTAGGGTGAACCAAATCAAATTGATCGGAGGTACGTACTAAGATGTATATAATGTATGTATAGTTGCTTCAGTAATAACCTTGCGTGTATACTTATAACGTTTAGAACGTTGGGCAAATATAAAATGGAAAAAAGAGATATACATTTTCGAAACATCAAGACATCAAACTTAAAAATATTATAAACCATAAGGGAAAACTTCCAAAATTACCGAAAATAAAGGGAGAGGGGACGCGTTTTTGGTGATAACCAAACAAGTTGAACGTCCTTCTACCCTCGTTTTAACAAAACTTCTAACAAATTTTTGGAAAATTACTCAAAATTTAGCGTAATTTAGGCCCAAACGGCCAAATCTTTTCAAATTTCACGCCCATACGGGCCAATTTTTCAAATTGCGCAGTAGTTTTACTTAATTTACACCAAGGGCTGTACATCACACGAGACTAATCAGGCAAAATTTTCACTTTCTTCCTCATATCTCAACAAATCAAACTTCCTACCATAAGTAAGGAGTCTATAAACTCCAAAAAATTTTTAAGAGATGTAACAGCCCGAAATTTTAGGGATTTTATCAGGGTGTATAAGAAAGAGAAAATATCCAAATTTAGGTCAGAACAAGGGGTAAAACGTCATGGGATGGGCGATCGGATGCCGGTGGAGCGTGACCTGAGTATTATGTTGTCTGTTACCATTCATTGTTGTTATAAAAATAAACTAAGTTATGGATGTAATTCGTCGTATCGTCACGCTCCACCCGCCCGAGGTGCACGGGGTGATTTTGGCACCAAAATGGAATACTTGTGACACAAAGTATGGTATCCGGTCGACCGCAAGTAAAATCAATAATAACCTGTGCGTTTCTTTATTGTGTGCCTTAAATGAATGTTGTTTTATTTCATCTTATAGGTAGTACACTGTGTCAGGATGGGTCGGGGTATTGTGCAGAACCTTTATCAAAACGCAAACGGAAAATTTTGATTGGCATTCAAACCGCGAGGAACTATCCTGGCATGCAGTTGTTGCATAACTGATTCGGTGAGTGAAGCGAGAACCAGGTTGCTGGGTGAATTAAAACTTTCAGAGTTCGACTAAAACTCAATTTTCTATAGGTATTTTTAAAGGCAAAATTTTATAGTTTTCCGGCACTTCACGCGAAATAGGATTACCACAGTATCATTAGGGCCCTTTAGGGCTTCAAAATCTCGCGTTCGGGTCAGCCCGCTCCGTACCCCTGAATACTTAGGGACCCCTAAGTAGGCGTTTAAACACCCAATTTTCAAAGACTTAAATCTCAACCAAAATAACCAAAACTCCCCAATTTTTCAAGCTCAGCACCTCCATGGGGTCTTACCCTATATCTCACTGAAAACCAGGGCCACCTAACTTAACCAGTCGGAGCAGGACCTCGATAACCCGCCCGGGACACCAAAACCTTCTGTTTCTAGCTCACAAAACGGCCTCTGACGGGCCACCTATAGGAGATATATTAAATCTAATCTTTTTATCAGTAGCCGACCAGCCAGGGCATGAACCTGGTCCCGCCCCCGGCCGCCTACTTTTCTCCGTTAGACCATTATCCTCCAAAACGCGGTTAAATTTTAATAAATTTTGTAGTTGTACAAAATATATTTTTGTATATTTTGTATGTACAAAATATAGTTTATAGCGCTTGTATAGTTTTGCTGTTTCAAAAGCCGCTCGCCGACCAGCACGAGGTTTGGCTTTGCTGGCACTGTTCGGCCACTGCCTGCTGTTGTTATTGTCTGACCAGCGACGATTGCCCGCAGAGGGGCTATTCTGAGCGATGATACCAAATGGCGTTGTTTGGCCGTTTATGCTTATGCGGTGTTTATATATATATATCCAATTGATGTTTAATTTTCAAATATTCGTCTAAACGTATTTAAAATTTTGTGTTTTGCTTATATGTTTTTGGTTTGCAGCCGAACTTAAATTTCAAATCAAGGGGCCCGGACATTTAAAGGGGGTAGAGAACAGGGTATAAAAAGAAGGGGCCCGACGCAGCGTCGGAGCCAGTCGAGTTTAGCGCAGACCAAGTGGTCTGCTCGTTTCTTTCGCAAGGCGGTTGTCGCTTTTTATTTTACTGTTTTCAAGAGTTTGCTTTTGCTCTTTGGTTCTATTTTCTTTCCCAGGGGTGTCTCTTACCGTGTAGAAACGGGACAGAGTTGCCCCTGGCGAGCTTCTAGCGTTCAAAATTAATTAACAGGGGTCGCCCTTGCGGGTTCTGGTGCGTCCGACGGATGCACCGTGCACCTGTAAGTGTGGTCCTAACGCATCTGAGCAGGGAGCACGCCAAAATTATTTATGACAATTCAATCACGACTGGTTCCCCGCTCGCCGGGTCGTCGTTTTGTTTTAGACCCGGAGGGCGACATTTTAGTGATGTGAAGGGGTAGGGAATAAGGAGCACAAACACGGAAGGGGTAAGGCGTCGAAGCAAAGTGTTCGTAGGAATAAATATTTAGTCGCGTGTTGGCCTGGAGGCAGCCGCTAAGGCAGATAAGAATTGAGCATAAGTACAAGCTAGCGCTAGGCTCCCCCATCAAAATTCGAGCAATTGGACCCTGAGCATTTCGTTTAACGAGTCCACGATTAAGTTGTTTCAAAACCAGTCTTCCAGGCCGTTTAGACACGGTAGAAGACTTTCATATTTTACAGCAAACAGTTTAGGACCCCGCCACAAATTGGCATTATACAACATTTCTAAATTTTCAAACGACCTCCAAAAGACCATGGAGCTTCTCTGACTCGCGCTCCACCCGCGGTCGCTTTCAAAGTAGCAGTTTGATTTGAGTCTAAGTCATAGGAAAATCTATAAGAACAACTCCAGGTCACACGACTTAAAGACCCAGTTATTGGGTAAGCAGAGCGAGCGGTCCGCTCGGAACGGACGCAGTCATTTGCACGCGTGGAGCATCCTAAAGGAAATTAATAACGGAACCCCTGACGCTAGCCCCAGAAATTTGAGCTGCTACCCTGAGATTCGTTTCGCTCCGAATAAAAATTTCAGTCAACTAACCCCAAAAAAATTAAGACCGGTCTCAGGCCGTTTAGACACGGTAGAGCACTCCGTCACGTGTTTTTTCAATGGAACAACTATCGATGGGTCGATGCGGCTGCTCCGTAGGGAGTGACGTATGCGGACCTTTCGTGCGTTGTCTTCCCCACTTCTCACGGTTTTGCAAATCCACTATCCTAACCATACAGGGGCATCCGAAGTGTTTTTCAAACTTCCATCATCACCGCTTTCTTTTGGTTCTCACATTAAGCCTTTTGCTGAGGGATGCGGCAGCACGCGCCCTATTCATGCTTGCAAATGACTGCGGACCCCCATTCAAATCAAACACACTCATAGGAACGGATCACCAGATTGTGAAGGGAGACGGAGTCAGCTGCGATGGATAGCTGAACTGAATTTTGTGTAAACTCTTGTGATCGCACCCGTTAGTCGAGCGACGGCCCTGAGAAGGATACGAATCAATTGCCTCCCCAAGCTTTTCTGTAAAAAGGAAAATTTATAGGCGCGGACGCGTAAACCGTTTTAGACACTGTGGGTTCCCGTTATAGCGCCCTGTTTTCATGTCAAACTGCGTATTCAAAATTGTTAAAAGGCAACAAAGTCCGGGAGACGTGGCAGCGTCTTCCCCTTTTGACAAAGGCCCGCGTTTTTAACCTGAACCCGGCGCGCGCAGATTTCTGACTACTAACCTTTAATGAAAGTAATCCGCAGCTGGCATCTGGGCCCAGAGACAAGGCCGTTACCACTAGGGAGCGATCACAAGGAGAACAGGGAGTCAAGAGAAGGTTAAGCGATGATAGCCCAGGGCGTATTAAAAGATAACGCCGACGGACGGACGGCGAAGGAAATTTACATAGTACACTGTCTAGAGGGGAAACTAAATTGTTTTTACGCGATTCCCGCACAGGGTCTTATCGGAATTCGCATCACCAGTTGAGCACATAACGGGGTGCCCTGCGAGGTACCCGAATATCTTGTTGTACATATATATACTATGGGTATTCATGCGACTGTAATAATTTGTCTTTAACTTAATAAAGTGTTAGGGTGTTAATTCACGGTTGGAGTTATATGCCTGGAGTAGTGATTAAATTAATGTTTCAAAGTGAAGATTCGAACGTAAACCTAAGGCCAAAATTTAATCAACGGTACTTTGACGGTGATTAGATCAGGTAATGCTTATTTAGGCCAAGTAGGAACTTCCGCGCCCCGTTAAGGCACCGCCGCAGCGGCGAATGGCGCTTCCAATCTTTGGTTTAGGCTCGAGGTTCATAATTAGGTTTGGTTAGTAGTTGGTGCACGGCTTTACCCAAGTTTACTCGCACTAGATAAGAACACTGGGGATTGAGCTCCAGGTGTTCCCTCGAGCTACCGGTTTAGCAAAAAACTTCTTGTCAAACCAACCAAATTTATTGTTGGATCTAGGCTCCCGCGCACCAGACTAAAATAAAGGAATCACGCCTCCATTTAGGATTTAAATAGGATTGAGGGAAAGGCGAGTCAGCCTTATTACCTGAGAGCAGGCTTAGGGGTTGACTCTCCCTCGGGGGACCTTCGTACCACTAGATACGTGGGCCAAAATAGGGGCCAGGCCGAACACCCTGGTTAACCCGCCGGCAGCCTACTAAGCTAAGCGGTTCCCTTAGGTCATCACATAGGTCACCGGGGAGTCGTGGAAGCCGGGGTTGTCCGGGCACCACACTGAGAGAAATGGTGGTGCAGCTGGGATCCGTTAGGGCCAGAACTGGTCCTAGTACACCTTATAAAACCGAGCCACACCTTCTAGATAATATAGTGGGTAACTGTGCAAACCAACGATCTACGGCAAAAGTTTGTTAGCTTGCTCGTTTGCCGCATTATGCGCAAATTCATGCGGAAAAGGGTTCACGTCATCACACCGGACGTCATCGACTGCCTGATGAAGCCCCAGATCTATTTGGTCTTTCCAGCAATTTGGCACCGGAGAGAATAGATCATTGGCATCCGCTGCAGGCGAAATGGTCCTGGAGCATTCGCGGCTTGCCCGATATTTGTTGTCTGACCATTCAAAACACTTCTGGCACAGTTGCGCCAGGATTGATATGGTTACACATGTGACAATAACACTTTGTCGCTTAATCTCTTCCACATGATGAATCCGCTGCTAAGTCGCCGTCTAATGCACAGTGTAGCAAACAACCTCAGCCAGTATAAATTGCGAGATTGAATCTGGACTGGGGTTGCGCCAGCTTCTGTTAGGTTATCAACCTTAGCAGACAAGGTTCAACATCGTTAACCTATGTTTACCGGTCTCACAAACATCCGTCCCTTCAAAATGTTGTCTCCCCTGAAACTTTTTTCGAAGAATTGTGTCCTCCCTTGCAAGTTTCTGTAATCCCGCACCCAAAATTTTTTTCCATTCGAAGATTTTTGAAGGCTTTTAAAAACTGATTATTCTTTTAGATGAGAGGTGATGAGTTTCAGCTGCACTGATTAAGCTAATAAGCCTCCACGTTGAATCCGGTGACATAGGTATTGCAACGATCTCAGAATCACTTGCCCAAACTCCTAAGTCAGCCATTTGAGTTTCATATAAGTATGAAGTAACATTTTGAATTAAGTAATTCTTCAAAATAGCTGATAATTAAGGGGAAGACACAAGTTCTGAACAATATAATCGAGAAAATCAACGTGATGAGGCTAATTGCCAGTAAGTATACACTCGATTGAATGGAAATAGCAATTTTCCTCTAAAGTAACAGCGTTGACTGTTGCTGTTGCTGCCAGTTGTTCATAAATTGTCATTCTTGGCGGTGGAATTTGCGCTATAATACCAAATTGCTCGGCCACCTGCCTGGGTTGCTGTATCGATGATGGAAAGAATCCACGTTATTCAAAATGTGTCATTGGCACACTTGCGACATTTTTCTGATCAACGCAACTTTTTAATAAAGTACCACTAATCTTTTGCTTAAAAATACTTTCTTTAGCATCCTTCAGTTTATATAAACCATTTGGCAGTAAATCGACAACCGTATAAGGTCCCGGCCAGAGTTTCTCTACCTTGGACCCTTTGCACGGAGTTCTCCTGACATTGATAACTAGAACTTTACTACTAAACACTAAATGTCGATTTTACAGCTCGCTTTCAAGTGTGGTGTGCTTTCTAAGTTTCTTGCGCTATACTTATCTTAGTACTCGCTTTTAGTTTGTTCCATTGGAACTTTTTATCTGACCATCTTTTTATCGTATATTTACCTGTTTCAAGAAAATCATATTTATCACTGAGCGACCTCATAATAAATGATTATTACAGCATATTGAAAATGTACTGGCGTTATAAAATTTTACCAGTTTTTACCACCAAAGCAAATTATAATACAGTAATCATCAGGAAATTATACCTGCCTTAAACTTGGCTTTGACCTGATGTACTCAGGTTTAGTACATAACGTTAACTGTTAGCATTCCAAATTACAGAATACTAACTTTTCATGAGTTATTCGTTTTCGGTGTCGCCAAAAATTTACTCCTCTTTTTGTGACTGCAATGGTTCTGAAAAAGGGGATAGAAATTTGCAAGGGAAGACACAATATTTCGAAAAATAGTGTCGGGGGACAATTATTTCGAAAAAAGTGTCTTAACTTTCTGAGAAGACAGTTTTTGGTACCAGCAGACCGTGCGTGACGTCGTCGTACTTGCTTTCTATCAATATTATTTCAAATTTTTACATACATTTATATAAGAGTGCGCAAAAATTGCATTGAAGTTATATTTCCATTCTGAAACTAATGGCCCGACTTCGGAAATAAATGTCAAATTTCTCAAATTTGTACTTATTACAAGCCTGCTATCATTTCGCCGCATTATAGTTATATATTTCCGAACTGATTTATACTTGGTCCCCCAGACAACGCTCAAAAGCTGTAAACACTGGTATACAAGTCGCTCTATAATCTGAGGCTTTTATATTTATTCGTTCCCTGAAACAAGTTATCACATTGAGTTCGCTAATCACTAAAACAAACAGCTTTGTTTCAAACGATTAAATGATATATTTTGTTTTTAGCATAAAAACACTAAATACATTGATATATACATAGATATAGCGTGTGTATACTTCTACATGTAATATACACATAAACTATCATGCATGCTGATAGGAGGAGGAAGATTATCTCAGACCCTGAGGCTCGGACTCCCTCGGGGCTATGGCGATCCCTTTGAAAGATAGCCTGATCCCCTGCTGAGTCTTCGAGCTCCTCTGCCCTCCGCGTCTCCGAAAAAAGTCATCGAAGGACTTTTTCAATGAGGTTAAAATCGATGGTTCAACCGTATTGATTGGAGCTGGGTTAGCCAATGTATTTGGTGAATTACTTTTCGTATAGCTAGCGCCACGAGTACTGCTTAAATTTTTACAATTTATAACTGTGATACACTGAAATCTTAAACCTGAATCTATAAACTTACAGTCATGTAAAGTTTTCAAATCTTGGAGTTAATAACAACCTCGATTACCTGACTTTCATCGCAAATTAATAAAGTTCTCGTGGTTCAATTGATAAAAATCATAAAAAAACACAAGTTTATCTCCATGTGATGGTGCGCTTTTGATGTTTCTTTCGGTATTGGCGGCGTAGCTACTGTTAGTTAGAAGTTGTTTTAAACATCAATAATTTAGTGCTATAAATTTAAGTGTAGTTTGAGTTTTCAGTTTTGAGATGAGAAACGTCTCTACTGATTTTGGGGGATCAACGCTACACAAATATCCAGGCAGCGAAACGTACGATTGCACCTGAGAAAACGAATATTTAGCACTTTCCATAAGCTGGATGCTGCTCTTAACGACCAAAATGTACTTGGCTTAGCGATAAAATGAAATTTTAAAAGGAATTGAATGCATCGTCAATGCCAAAGAGATATGTACTATTAAACCCAAATATAATTTTATACACATTTCAAAGTTTTTGTGGTGAAAAAATCATTTTGAGAAATCATTCTAAAAAATAAAAATTAATTAAATAAAATTATAAAAACAAAGGTCATAATATGAAGAAATCTAAAGTCTCAAGTCTTTAAGTAAAAACTGTTATTCTGCTAAGCTATAGGATACTCTAATATCAGTCAACACAACAAGAATATATGTATGTACATTGCGTATAAAAGTTGCCCACTGTTGTAACGTTTTATGGTGGTGTACAAGTGTTCTTTGGTGCATAGGACACTAAAGTCTGATGTCAATAAACATAAACCAGGATACGTACATTGTAAAATGCTATGTCGCAATTGGCTCAATTGATTCGGACCCAAACTGATTCAATAGATGATTCAATTTCAGTCTGAGCCAATCTAGATTCAGATTGAGACAAACCTAATTCGCACTTAGCCGAAGATTGACTATCTGGCACAGAAAAGATATTATTAAGTGACTGATGCTGAGCCAAAATGTGAATCTCATTGGTCCTGAATTGATTTGGGATTGACTCAATCGAATCTAATATGGATCAGCGTTTTTACAGTTATTACCTACCACACACTTAAGATAAAACTAGTTTCTGCACTGAGACAGTTGGGTTAGTAATGTCATCTAACATGTACAGTAAACATTTATTTTAACCCAGAAGCCATTTCCAAGTGGCAGACAATTTGCGCTGAATTTCCCACAAAGCAAAGACTTTTCGCTGGTGAAAAGATTGTTACTGTGATATTTATTTTGCAAGCTTTTTTGTAACAGGGCCGTTCCGGCCCTGTCACGAGCATTTCATGACTTTGGCACCCAAAATTGTACTGGAACGCGTTGGCTCCTGACCCGTTTGTATAAAATGTTGTATCATTGAACAATTTGTATGAAATGTTGTGTCATTGAACAATTGGTATAAAATGTTGTATCGTTGTACAATTTGTGTAAAATGTTGTGTCGTTGAACAATTTGTATAAAATGTTTTGTCATTGAACAGTTTGTATAAAATGTTGTATCATTGAACAGTTTGTATAAAATGTTGTGTCATTGAACAGTTTGTATAAAATGCCGTATCATTGAACAGTTTGTATAAAATGCCGTATCATTGAACAGTTTGTATAAAATGCCGTATTGTTAAACAGTTTGTATAAAATGCCGTCTCGTTGAACAGTTTGTATAAAATGCCCTATCGTTGAACAGTTTGTATAAAATGTCGTACCCTCAATGAATCGCTTCGCATAATATGATATATCCCTTTGTTGTAACTGACGAATTTGACCGGGACGAGTGTTGCGATCTGACTGAAATATAGGGTAATAAACCGTCAAAACCGATCTGTAGGACTGAAGATGGAGCCCCACACCAAAGGAGTCTGGAAATTAGTCGAAAACCCAACCAGCGGAGCGGACACTATATACCAAAAGTTTGACGGTTACGACCGTCCGGGAATAGGAGGCCCCTGGCTGCACGCTCAAGAAAACAAGTTTGTTAAGACTGAAATCAAAAATATAAAGTTTACTTGGTTTTAGCGATATACTAAGTAATGGTCGCGGAAAACAACAAGTCGCAACAAGCGGAAATCGTACGTTTGGTAGCCTTCGCGACTGTAAGGGACGACGGATGTCGGGTTAATTCGAAGGCCCGCCACCGTCTACTGTATCATGATCCGGAAAATAACCGGAGCAGGCTGGTAGAACACTTTGGGAATTGTGGTTGGACATCCATAGACGCCCCGGACAACGCCGAAGCTCCGTTTGTAACGTGTAGAGACAATCGCTACTTACGCTAGATGGGATTGTCAACGTGGAACCCGGACTGTTACCTTCCATATATTTAGAACATACCATATATAAAATATGTAAATGTATCTATTTGTGTGTGCCCTGTGGACAACTCTTTCAGGTAAAATCGCCTCGTTTCCGCAGCCCCGTTGTAGTATGCGATTAATGTAAGCCCCTACCTTCCGACATCCTCGTTCCCCTACCCCGTCTTCTTCGAACCGGTGCATGCGACCCCTCGTTTTGTTCATAGTGACTAGCTGAGGCCAACGACGTGTGCCGGACCTCCGTCCGAGTCCTCGCTGACTCGTGGTAGTCACTCAAAAATGCCTAGAAAGCTGTTGCCAACAGCTGATGGGCACCGATAAATCGAGATTTTTCTCTCAACTCCAAAATGGGCGAACCGCCCCTCATTGGATTCGTCTTGACGAGACATCTCCAAAAATACCCGGCGGGTTTCGGTCCGCCACCCCGGTAGCCCCGGACAACCAGCAAAAGCGCCCCTACCGTAGCCACTACTCTCTCTAATCGCTGCAATTTTAGTACCGTTCTTACCCCTGCCGCCCCGGTGACGGTATCACCCTCGTTCAAATCGCCGTTGGACGGTGAGTCCAACGATACCCGGCGGGCGTCGCTCCGCCCAATCGTTAACGCGGGAGAGCCCGCTAAAGCTCCCCATACTAATACATATAGGAACCCATAGGTGGGTCCCGACCCGTTATTACGTCCTGCCCCCCCCCGTGTTTGGTATCGATCGACCCCATTCTTCATCCTGGGATCGAATATCGCCCCAGCCCCTCGAAATCCCCCCGGGATTCCCCTTGTCCCGCTTCCCTTCCCACGCCCTCTTCGTGTCCTCGCTGTCCTTTCGCTTTTTGTTCTCGTACTCTCTCTAACCGACATTTCTGGTCGGTTTTCTCTCCGTTGTTGTTGTTGTTGGTGTGTTGAGCGTTTGTGTTTATCCTGAGCGACCTTTCTGCCGCTCAGGACGCCGTTATGTCTACTGTGTGTAGTGCATGTGTTTGCGTGTGTGTGTATGATGTATGAATATATATATATAAATATATATATATATATATGTATATATATATATATATGTATACAACTACGTACATAAGGACATGGAGAAAAACGGACGGACGAGGACATCGTACTCACTAAGATTTAGAGTTGTACGGACGGACTGGACGCCGACGATTAGGACGGACGGGGGGTGCGTTTAAGGCCTTCCCATTGGTTTTTGGGGCCTCAGAGCAGGTCCCCCGCCCCAATGGGAGTCCCCTGAAGGATGTTCTATCTTCGACCTCGAAATGGGTTGATCCCCGTCGTTAGTTCCCCCTGGAGCATGTGGAAACCAGTCAAGTCGGGTAGGAACCACGAGTAAAAATGGTTTCTCTCGATGTCTTGCTGTGTCCTCGCGCATAAGGTCACTTTCCACAACGCGTTTGAATCCAAATTGACGAGCGGCATATCGCGACCACAAAGGAAATGTCGTTGTTTGCTGACCCAATTAAGGCTGGAAAGCTTAAGCAATCCAAAAGATCGGACAGATTGCAACTTTTGAGGACATTACGGGAACTGTGTGGCGATCTGTTCATCTTGGGACCGGATGTTATCTTAAGAACGTGGGCGTTGACTCGGATTTCAAAGAACATTCTGTCCTAATTGCAAGAAATTTAAGCTTAAAAGCTCAGGTTTCATGGGATGATTGGGACTAAAATCACAGATGGTCAACTTTCGAGTACTCGGAAGATTCAAACTTGATGTCGGCAAATTGAATTGAAGCCGACTCTCTTTAAGGACATCGACGGTTTACGGTAGCCGTCATGATTCGATTTTCCGGAAGTGTCCCAATTGGACACTGGACAGAAAACCCACAAAAGTGGGCGTCAAGAAATCGCCAACGATTGGACAGCGACAAAATCGCCATCCTTATCTACAGGCGAAAATTTCAAGGTTACGACCAACGCGTCGAATCTTGGAATCAGTTTGACTTCGGCAGCGCGGAGTTCGGTCGACTTTACTGACCGGCTCCGACGCAGGACTTTTATGTGTTAATTGTTCATTGTTTTCAACTGCTCGGTGGCTTTCTTTTTCTTGGCTTTTCGCTTCGTTATTGGATCGGTGGTGGAAGATTTTCCGTGTGGGTATCCGCCCCGCGAAGGGGATTCTAGCAATTGCTGCCCAAAGGATCAAAGACTGTAAGTATGAGAAAGGATCGGCATATGCAGTGGTTTAGTTTCCCTGCTGTGTGGACAGTAACAGGCCGTTCGTATAGGTACCCCGTGAATGTAGCGGGTCCCCCTCGTATGAACAGACTCATTAACTTTTGAGCTCAACCCGCGGTTTCCTGCCGAAATGCAACACACAGACCAAACTAGAATGAATATCTAGGATCGAATTTTGAGGTGGAAGTGCGAAGCGACTTAGGGCACGTAGGTACCGAGCACAAGGAAAACTAGCCCGCCAAGTCGAAGTCAGTCTGATTCCCCGTGGTCTTAGGTAATGCACAACAAAAGGGACGCTTCTCGTCCAGGTTTTACATGACTTGCTTCTTTTGAGATAGGCTTGACGACTTTTCCTGAGCCGACCACGGTAAAATTTCTTGAACATGCATGCCACAGAAAATAGGGAATTGTTCAATGGCTTTGCGATTGTGGTTTCCAAATTTGCAGTTTAGTTGATCGTTCAATGCTCATGCCGTGTTTGGGCTTGGACAGAAACGCAGATTAGGGACGGAGGACTAGCCTCCGTCGGGCCTTAGGAAGCCCTTACAATTTCTTCTACTTTAGTGAGTTAAGAAAATTTGGGAACCTAAAAGATTGAACAAATTCTAGGTACTGTCACTTGAGCTTAAGGTGTTTGCTGTTTTCACGGAACGTCGTCTCGGAATCGTCTTGGCTTAGTTGTTTGAATCTGATTTTCGAGCACGTAGGCGACATATCATTTGTACACCCATCTCGTTAGGACGACTGACCGGAGTACCTTTAGGTGTCCTCTTGCCCCCGTGTGATCAAAATGAGCTGGAGGAGCACGCCCCCAGCTGAACAAAATTTAGCCGACCTCGACCTGGGACGATGACGCTTCGTTCTGTGGTGATACACAAGTTTTGGACCCCAAATAACTACTAGGTGAAAACAACTAAGTTTACCGGTGTTCACCATTGCACTACGTAATGGTCTTCTCTCGAGACCATTGTCTAAAAGAGATAGAATTAAAGCTTGCCCCTGCGCCATCACTAGATAGCACCATGGCAGGAGAAACACGCCGTGTCCCTGCCTTCAAACAAAATTTTAGGACTTCCTGAAAATAAAGAAAACTTACCTCCTCGCCCAGGCCATTTCGGTCCCAAACCGGGCGAGTGCAAAACCCCTTTTTCTTCTTGGAGCGAGTTGATCGCTGAATTTGGCTTTTCTTTGATTTTAGCTTGTTTTGCCCGTTAGGCTATGTATGATGTATGCCCAGTTCCACTTTTTTTATATTTCAAATGCTACGAGTTATATTTTCCCGTTCCCGGAAGCTCATCCTGCACGGAGATTTTAAGTCCGCTGCAGAATCTTTAGTCTTAAACATTCAGCCATAGGAACACATCAACATCGACTATTAAGTCGATGATAACTCAACTGCACTATAATGCAGTTGAGATACTGCAACAGTGCAGTGTAATAGGAAAGATAGGCGTTAGAGAGAGGCAACCAAACAACAACTAAAAGGAAACCAAAAGACGCGGACGCGTCCCGGGCCGATCGCCTATGGCTCGATTAGTACAAACGACACCAATAAATAGGAAATGAGGTTAATTTAGCCTTCGGCTAGGTGCGCTCCGCCCAAAAGACTCGCCTCCCCATCCCAAAACCCAACCAAGAATTGGGTTTGAAGTCAGTCACCAGGAAGACGGTATCGTAAGCTGCTCATAAGGACGCATCATGCCAGGCAGCACCGCGATCGCCTTCCGTCGGCCTGAATTCAAGGAACTGTTCCATCTTTCCCTTCTTTTGCTTCTGGAGCTCGTCGCTCGGTCAGTCGTACTGTTAGGTAGGTAGGGATGTCATACGCTATACAGCGAATTCAGGCATAAGCACAAATGTGAGTATATCTCGAGGATAAACTTCCAGGCACCCATACGTTGCAATAACAGGTGACGCAGTTGCATGGCGCAACTTCCTTAACGCCCATCCATACGACCCCGGCTATCGTAACATCAAG
>JASANE010018384.1:0-24005 GCA_030248225.1 Trileptium ribeirensis | reverse complement strand
ATGAAGAGATAGGGAGTAAAGTACTGACATTGAAGAAGTTTGTGACACCGTTTTCTGCTTTTGTTTAATGCCGACAATGTATCAGAAAACCTGCATATAGGAGTGAATTTCGTGATACTCCTTATGTCCTCTCTTCGTTCATTAACGGGAGGAGGTTGGCAAAACTGCCTCCCAGTTTAATGGAAAAAACAAATGTGCGTCTTGATACAATGCAGAAGTTCATGCCATTCTTGACGAAATGTAAACCAATATCTGCTCCAGAAGATACAGAATCAGAGGTTATCTCACTTAGTCGATGAAAACAGTGGGATATATGGAATTTTTTAAGCAGAAGAGTGTCACGTTCTCACGTAAAGTATAATACATTGTTATGGTTATAATACCTAAAAAAATACTCGATTAAACTTCAAGTGTTATTGTCGAATTATTCTTTTAATAATAGGACAGATATACGATGCGATAAAGGTAACATCAAATTCGCCAGGATAATCTTTAGTACTGCAACAGAAAATAAAAATCTTTGCGTTTAGGCAGATAAGTCAGACCCATCCTATGCTGTTCTCAATACACTAAACCTTAGCCTAAGCTTTACATATCTTATATATAAGAAAGATTAAAAAATAAACCTAGTTCACTAACTTGCAGCACTCAGAATCCCACGTCTTAGGCTGTTCTATCTACCGATATAACCTCCAACAATGTGACATGGGCAACACAACAGATTAAAATATCAATATCGGGCCAATGTAACTTTTAGGGGCGGAAGTGAAATGCATGCTATGCCGTTCTCGATATACTAAGCCTAAGCCTTAGTCTTAGCCTAAGCTAAGGTTTCTATATGAGCCATGCACTAAGCCTAAGCCTAAGTTGGTGGGTTGCCGCCACCCGAACCCCCCGCTGTAAGCTGTTCTTTTTCTAACGTTATAACGTCCGGCCCCTAAAGGTGGCACGGGTCCAATATCGCATGATGCGCATGAATGTGTATGCATCATGCACTCTTGGCATTACAGATTTACAGAATTTGTAGCTAATAAAATTGATGAAAGAGTAATTCACTAGTTACAAGAAAGCGAGATGGCTAAATCGAGCTGGAAATCAATCTAATCAACAACAACAACGATGGACTGAATCTTATGCAACGCGAAGTTAAACTCGTGTCAATCTTCTTAATTTATCAAAATGAAGACCGTCTACTACTATCTATCAAGTTAAGATTAGAACATACGTATACCAAGTCTTCTCGAATTATTGAGCAAATTTGTTTACATAAGCAATAACGGCAAACTGCCATGCGCTGCTGAATTCTAAATTTCAAGTTTAATTTATTCTCGCCTAAATTAGAGGAACCTTAATGACAATGCTCTAAGCTTGATTCTAAATAAGGCATATCATACCTAATTTCATAAATTGTTGTGTAGCAATGTAATAAGCACTATGTCAAATGTTTCCAAGGATATTTACAATCGATATATCAGGTTTAGTTTACTGTCTATTTTTTGAAAGATATCACGAAGCGTTATTAAACTCTCCAGGCCGACATTAACGACATTCGAGCCCCCAGGCGGTTAACGAGTGAAAATGTCGGCCCTAAAGCTATCTCATCCAGATTCATATAAATTGCATTGAGTGTTGGATAAATATGAGATATTAGGTTTAATTTTCCATATCCTACTATAAAGATTCAAGTATCAAATTTGGTTATTAAAAGTAACATTTCATTTAAATTAAGTTTTGACTGAAAAAAAGGATTTTGTAAATTTGAATAAGCAAAATTTCGTAGGTTTTTTCGGCCGCAAAAAACTAATATAAGAAAAATTAGGAAATCAAAAATCTGCAAAAATAATACCTATAAAAACTGTAATTTGAAAATTTACGAAAGTCCATTTATGTGTGGGCAGACATTGAGCAATGTTAGTCCTTTACCACAGCTAACCCCACTTCTTGGCTTCGCCCGCTATGCCGAGATGAGAATTCATTTAGAAGCAACATTTTGTTGTGTGCTTTTTTCGCTAGTTAAGTGATCTCAGTTATATCAATAAAAGATTATCTACTTACGGAAAAAAGAAAAATATAATGTTTTTACGGTGGATAGTTATTTAAAATCAATGTTCCAGTTCCTAAGATACTTGCCATATTTTCTTTAAACTATGGATGGTCCATTTTAATACTGAAGAAAGGATTTCAATTCGTTACATAAAAATTAATATTACTGGGTCTTCGTTGCGCCTACAAAATTAGTGGATTCGTACAATTTATTAGCTCCCAGCAATTCTGAAATTACTGGGTAGTTACTGTGTAATACGGAAATTGCCCATAAAATACTGGTGCATTGAATTTAGCAGCTCTCACAAAATTTCAAATTTGTGTGTTCTATGCAGCGCCCACATAGTTTTTGAGAAACTTTTTATTGGGTCCGTTTAGTTATAAAGCGAACGATCTACTATATAAAATTGCGTTTCTGTAAGTGTTTGACCAAAATATCATAATACGATATTAATAGCTATTTCCTAACAAAAACATCTACCCAGACCGCAATACGGTGTATCGGTACATTTGACGAAACGCATAAGCTACTATCGAGAAAACTTTATTTGATTATATAAACACATTATACGTTACCTTGTGTGTGCACTGTCATTAAAGCTTTCTTGCTAAAAGCATAATAGAATTACCACCGATACGGTCATAGAGAATATTATCAACAGGTATATTTCGATATAAAACAAGTGTTTCGATCATCCAAACCGGTTTCTAAATTCAATTATAGTAACAGTATGGTAACCAATAATAGAGAAAGTAAGTGGATGCGGACTTATCATTAATGCACTGTTAAAAAATAATGTATTATACATATTATAATAACTAAATTTGCATGTGTATGTAATACATGCATATGTAGACAGGTTTAGTCATACATGGCGGCGGTCGGTCATGCCGGGGAGGGGGGTAGAGGCCCCCCACGGGGGGGGTGTCGCGGCCATCCCAGCTGGGGTAACCCCCCATGGCCGGCCAAATATTCCTAGGGGGGTTGGTCATGAGGACCTTTCTTTTGGTCCTAGCAGCCATATTTTTCGCCTATGAGTTCAGTTTCTGCACTAGGGTCCGGCCTCAAAACTGGTCGAGGCGGGGGGTTTTGGGGTCCGCATCCCCCCTTCGGGGTTTCCGATTCTGAGAAGTGTAGATTGCATTCTGAGAATTTATAATTCTGAGAATTGTGTAAAATGTAAAGTTTCTGTTCACCCGCAGCTGGCAGTTTCTGTTTACAACAAATTCGTCAAACAAATAATATATAACTAAAAATCATGTTTCAATGCCGTATGCGACGTCTTGGCTCAGCCCTGCGTGCGACTATTTAAATATTGCAGTGCCGTTAACAATATAAATTAGTACTAATAGTTTCCGTTCATAAGAACAGCTACAAAGCATCTCTGTGTATGTAATAATTTGTATTGTAATTGTAAATTATTTAAGCAATCACTGATCTCTCAACTAGGAAATCTCCCAACTTCAGCAACAAATGAAATGACAACTAAGTAAAAATTGAGCAATTTCATGTGGTATGGGTCTGTGGCATAAGAAAGCTCGCCCGTGGCGTTTGTCTGCTTAGCTATCGGGTGCGACTCCTACGGCGATGGAGTGCGCCAGTGCTATTTTAGTGCTGAGTTCGTGGTTAATCCACTGTGGACCATAGCAGATATTCAATGTCTAAATATCTAATTAGTGTTAGTACATAAATAAGTATAATTCGATTAACATTTACTTCTGGGAATGACGTCGTGGACAAAAAAGCTTTCCATAAATTTACGGCCGTACATGCACCTTTAACAACAAGCTGGCGCAATTTGCGCAAGGTTTTGCACTAAGGTCCTGCTTCGACACTCGTCGAGGAGCTGCCAAGCCCCAATACGGTGGGGGGGGGTGCTGCGTGCCCCAACCCAGGGGAGGTAACCCCCCTGGCTTTTCGGCCTCCTGGGGGGGGTCCGGACCTCAGGGGGTTATCCCCCTACCCCCCTGCCGCCATGTATGGGTTTAGTGTATTCGAACTCGCAGAAACATATATCTTTGAAAACATTACCGCCGTATTCATGCACACAGGCATAACATATATATGTATAGTAAGCTAGGGAATTCCCGACATCATTGATTAATTTCTTAATCCCGATATTACGAAGAATGCTACGTTACACTGTGCTGAATTTATCTGAATCATTTTTATATCAAATTGTGACATCGATTGCGTAGAATAGGATTGCACCATTTTGTATTGAATTATGATATTTGCTGCAAAACTTCGCGCCACAGGAAAAAGAAACTACTGCAGATAAGCTGAGACGAGTAATGTCGGTTTCGGTGTTATATATACAATTTTTTTCATTTATTGCAGGGGTGTTATGACCATAATTGTTTAAAAGTAAAAATTGTTCTGTGTAACACAGAGCCAAAATACGGATGAATCCTTACAGCTGTTTTCATTTCCTAATCTCTAGTTAAGGTTTATTGTAGAAATTTAGCAGAACTAAATCCCAACACAGCCAAGTTAATCCCGGCGCTGCCTCGGTGCATTCCCGACACACGAACAGTTTGCACATATATGTGCGATTGGAAGACCGAAGTTGCTTATTTGGAAATTGGTGGCACCAGTTGTTTCTCAATGAATTTATGTACTGTTATAAGCGATACAAATTTTATTGAAGCCTTCAAGTGCTGGCTGTATTCGGAACGTGTTCAAGGATTTTATAACTGTCTGGTAACGCAAAGAATACGGTCGAGTGTTGATATGATTGTGTTAGATTTCACATACAGCACATAGATTAGACTCACATGCATTGGAATTGCCTCTTTAAAAATTTTGAATCTGACTGGATCGGCTGGTCAGGCTGTTTCATACAACGATGTGCCCGAAACGGAGTTGCAACTTTTCGACTGGGTCCGTTTCGGAATCGAGCGTCGGCTTACACGTGTCAGGCTGCTTGGCCAAAATTCTCCCCTCAAATATGCTATTATTTTTTCATATGACGTTTTTAATGAAAACTGTGAATCTAATTTTAACAAGCAAAACTGAAGAGAATATTTACGCATTATAATTACAGCTAACTTGAAAACAACTATAGAAATGAGCTGTAACGTAAGTTAGCCCAGGTATTGCTTGGAAATTTAATTTGGACATACCAAAGCGTAGCGACAAGTTTTTATTTCTGTTCTAATTACAAACTTTAAAGCTAAAACTTTTCGAATAATTCCTCAGCAGTATTATACTGCAATTCCGTCGGCTTAATGTCATTATAAGCAGGTTACCATGTATGCCGAACGCTACAGAGTATTCTTGTGTAAATGAAGAAACCGTAATTTAATGCATTGTTTCAATGCAATTTAATTTAACAAGGTGCATAAACACATTTAACCAGCGTGGAAGTAGCAATCCATCGCTAGCTTAGCAGCAATCGTGAAGCATGCGCGAAATCACTGTTGGACGTGTTTAACCGTTTCATGGCCACTAAGCCCAAATGATCTCAGCGCATATTGTAAAGCGTTGTTTTAACTGAGTTTGGCGCATGCTGTATGATTGCCCGTACGTTGTTATTCACTCGCGCTGTGAGGTTCATTAAAAAATCGAACATTACACCTTAGTTATTTGTGCACGCAACTTTCACTTGTACAACCG
The DNA here is from genome assembly GCA_030248225.1 of Trileptium ribeirensis. Taxonomy (NCBI): domain Eukaryota; kingdom Metazoa; phylum Nematoda; class Enoplea; order Enoplida; family Thoracostomopsidae; genus Trileptium; species Trileptium ribeirensis. The sequence continues at coordinate 18,343 of JASANE010018384.1, read as the reverse complement.
TGAATCGACCCTTTCGAGGTTGTCATTTATTGCACAATAGACAAGTTATTCCAGGCGTGAAACTGGTAAAACGGCTATCTATAATGTGTAATGTTTCTTGATCAAAACTTCGTTGCGTAGACTGTTTAAGGTAGTATGACTATAGGAATAACACCGTCTGACTTAAACACGGGAACAGATAATTTTGGTTCAATTTCTGCGGAAATTGTAGTTGCTACTAATAATCGGAGAACAGTTGGTATGATATAGTTCATTACAGATAAGGACATAGTATTCCATAAACTTTAGTATAAAGACAAACACATAATTTCTTGAAAACTGCATTGTAATATGTTCGGACACGTGAAATAATCAAAAATAAGTGACAGTGGAATATACGTAAGATTTGAGGATCAGATGTTCCATGTTCATTGAAATCAGGGCCTGTCAAGTCCGTAAATAGAAATTTATTGGCACTGCAGTTCACGTTTCTTCGAATGAGTTTCTTAGGCCGTTGCTGTTTTTGTAATATATAATCCGGATACGAAGTAATAAATTCATACTACAAACTTATGGCTTACGTCAGGGTCCCAACAGTTTAGTTTTAAACCGGTTTTACCAGTCATGGTTTTAAATTTGCTTATATTTGTTTCGTATTTGTAAAGTGGCGAGATTGAACTGATGTGTTGGAATTAACCCAAGCATATCGAGATTTGTTTAATGTTTTATGCCGAACATTTATCGAAACGATTGTGATTGTTGGGATAAACCGAGTCTACTATACATATCACAGGTGTCGATGGGGTTGGGGGGGTCGGATCCCCTAAGCCAAATCTACTGCACTCCCCTGAATGCTAGGCACCCCACTCCCCTTTGCGCGCCTTCGGCGCGAATTGGGCACAAAAATTGGAAAACATTAGGAAAACTTCGTGAAAATTTTACCAAAAGCTTGGTAAAATTGGCAATAACTGAGAAACACTTTAGCGAAGTTATGAAAAAATTATGAGTTCCTGAAGATTTCAAAAATTTTAAAACTTATTTCGCCTGACCAACTCTCACCATTTATCTTGTAACTTATAAAGTGTCTGCTCGATGAAATTCATTCTGTACCATTCAATTCAATGCAATAAAAATTAAAATTAAAATTTTTTTATAAAGTTTGAAACAAATTTAAAATTTGATATTATGTATGAAATTATTACGGCACATCATCAATCATCTGCAATAGCATAAACAAAACGATTTTAATTTTTTTTAAAATACAAGATCTTAAAAGTGAATTCATTAATTTATAATTATTACAGTGAATTCATTGATGGGCTAATTTTGCAAAACATCACGAAGGCTACGTTGTTGAAACGCGCAAGGCATACTAAACGACTAATGCAAAATCTCAAAATAAAAAAATCAAGACTGAAGATTACATTGTTTTAGTATGGGTGGTAAGCGTTACGAGAATCAATTATTTTATGGCGAAATGAGGACAGCCCATCTAAAATTATACATGGAGTTCATGCCATTATTTGAAAAGCCAATGTTAAAATATGTTTGATGGCTTAATAGTGATAAATAAAATTTTATGATATATAGATAGGTCTTCACTGAACGAAAGCCAGTACACTTGACTTCACCTCGATCAGGGTCGTAGCCAAGGGAGGACATTGTAGAATGCCCCTTTAGGTACATAGATGAACATTTTTCAGTCTTAGTGATTTTTATTTATTCTTGTTTTCTTTTATTTTTCTTAGTTTTTATTCTCGTTTTTATTACTCGTTAAAATTGTCACCCTCTTTCCTTAGCAAAATCCTGGCTACACTCTCCTGATCTCCACAGAGATAGTCCTTTTTCAATTTCGATACTGGCTAGTAAGTATACGCCTTGCTTCTTGTTTGTAGTATTATGGAAGAACAAACGTTCATAAGTGCGGCTGCATTCCACATTGAATAAACGCCACGCACCTGTTAATGTAATTTTATATATAACTTAGCACAATGTTGCTCTATCAATTCATTGATAAAACCAGTACAGTACTAATTTATGAAACTTAAACAAACGAACTAATGATATTACTTAAAATGTTCTGATGAAATTTTTTCTTAAATTCCGTTAGGTATCTCAGTTCATGTTGGCAATATTGCAGCTAAATTCGCAAATCGTTTTTGTCGAACATCAATTACCAAGCAATATTTTTCAGCTAATATTTACACAAAAATACCATGCAGCACGAACTACAAATACGCGTAGGTTTCGTACAGCTACTTTCTAAAAAATGACGCCCATTATAGTGTGACATCAAGAAAAAGATATATTTCATTTGATTTTTTTGCATGGAGCAGAGTTTTCAAAGTCTCCCTGCCGCCTTTGCGGTATCTGCTATTGCTGAGTTAAACTTGTCACAAGTTAGTTACAGAATAATCTGCCGTTCATTAAAACGTTTATAAAATGAAATGCACAATATTGTAGCTTTAACTCGCTCAAACCCGTGCTATCGTAACCCATTCTAATTCATAAAACACATATTTTCAAGCGCTAGACAAGTAAAATCGCTGAACGCACGCCGGGTTAAGCTAGAATTATTTACAGACTGAGAATCTCCGTGGCAACTGGCAACTGCAAGTGTGTGTCAAATTTCAATATTTTAGGAAACTGGACTCAAATACGTAGGTCGTGACACGTTGTTTCAAAAATAACGCAGAACAAAATATACACTAACAAAAAAGTTATAAATAGAATAAAAACGGCTTTGTGGAACATAACACATCATTTAATTATAGAATATATAGATGACGACGTAAACCTAGAAGCTATTCTGTAAGGTAATTTATCAAAAAACATCTGTGAGGTAAAAGATTCTACGAACCAAGCGGGATATAATTATTTAGAGCACGTTTGACAAAATAAAATATATACTTATATATACTATTTTTACATATTTGATTTATTGTTATATCGGTACAGCCGTTATACGCTGTTACACTGTTTTCACACTTTGTTATACTGCTATGCGCTTATTTTTGCATTAAGCACTGTAACTGTAACAACCTATATGATCGTCCTACGATGCATATATTTCTGGGGGAGATGCGTCCGCCGCCCCTCGTGTTTGTGGCCATGGCTAGGCCCAGCGATATTTAAAGGCGTGTTTACACGCTCAAACGTTTTGCTCAAATTTTGATCAAAATTTGAGCTCAAATTTTGATCAAAATTTGGAAGCATCTTTTTTGCATTTTTGCTAAGTTTGAACGTGTGAACACTGTTCAAACTTTTCACGAATATTCCTGTAAGCAATAATGGACGAGAGGTATTACCTGAAAAAGTTTGAGCTCAAATTTTGATCGCAAATTTTGAAATATTGTCATTTTTGTTTAAAAATTACTGTCAAATTTTGATCAAAATCTGTTCAAATTTTGAGCTCAAAATTTGAGCAAAAAGTTTGAGCGTGTGAACACACCTTAAGAATTAGTAGCTTGATCTCGACCGTAGTAGCAGTAAATAAATACAAAACGTCAGTAAGTGACCCAATCACGACTACCGTCGCACGAACAAAGCGTACCGCAAGACCATATAGGCAACGAAATTACGTGGCTAACACACTGAAATGCCCGCTATTCCCGTAAACATAACTTGTATACTTATATAAATGTTCAGGATTCCGAGGTTTCTGTAAAATCTGCGACCCTGTTTAACTACATATTCTTACAAAAATTCTTAAATATAGTTTCTTTCCGGGTTTTGGAGCGCAACGCAGATTTTAATGGTGGTTACTTTTTGGCCAAACGCTATCAGTTGGATCCACATAGGTTATTTCCGTGGTAACTGCTGTAATACTTTTAAATAGCACACATATTTCTCAACATAACTTGCTATGATTGAGTGATAAGCTTGGATTATAATGAGATAAAAATAATGTTAAAACACACACAGTATGTTAAAATTGCACGAATGCTGATTGTCATGGGTTTGAAAAAATCTTCAGCAAGCAACTTTCTACCATTTAATTACTTTAGTTTAATTATGCCTAACTTACAGCAGGAATAGTTGATGAAAATATGATTTTAGTTGCTGGGGCTTAACTCATTACTGATTTTCGTTAAGGAATAATACAGGGCAGGTTAGTGCTCGATGCCATGTCGGTTTCTATTTACGTTTTTGAGACAGGTTGTGAACAACATTAAAAAGTTTTCGTTTCGAATCTGTGACTAAAGCTCGAACTTTGGTGTTAAGCTGTGTGTCCTGTAGTCCAATTATTGCAGTTTGAGGACATGGTTCTGCCGCTGTGTATTAATTTATTGATGGGCTTTTAGTGAAACCAGCTAGAAGTGCCAAAAAATTTTAAGAATACAGGGCAGGTTAGTGCTCGATGCCATGTCGGTTTCTATTTACGTTTTTGAGACAGGTTGTGAACAACATTAAAAAGTTTTCGTTTCGAATCTGTGACTAAAGCTCGAACTTTGGTGTTAAGCTGTGTCCTGTAGTCCAATTATTGCAGTTTGAGGACATGGTTCTGCCGCTGTGTATTAATTTATTGATGGGCTTTTAGTGAAACCAGCTAGAAGTGCCAAAAAATTTTAAGAATACAGGGCAGGTTAGTGCTCGATGCCATGTCGGTTTCCATTTACGTTTTTGAGACAGGTTGTGAACAACATTAAAAAGTTTTCGTTTCGAATCTGTGACTAAAGCTCGAACTTTGGTGTTAAGCTGTGTGTCCTGTAGTCCAATTATTGCAGTTTGAGGACATGGTTCTGCCGCTGTGTATTAATTTATTGATGGGCTTTTAGTGAAACCAGCTAGAAGTGCCAAAAAATTTTAAGATAAAACGAACATAAATATATATAGTATCTGCTCTGGTGTAAACATACGCGTCTCACCGAAGAGGAGCTGAAATTCGATGAAATTTTGAATTTAATTAGTCACAAAACTGGAATACCTGGTCTATTGGAAAAAATATAGCAAACAACACTAAATAAGGTCCCCAGGTATCTCATGATAGCACAAATTAGAGATTTCACCTAACCTACAATTTCGTGCAGGTGATACCGAACGGAAGCTTGTGCAGTCAAATGTACTCATGTACACGCAGAACCTAAGTAGCATTCCACTAAGAGCCACTTTAGGAAAACTGGTTAATACATGCCACCAGTGCTCCTGTTACAAATAATATATATATATAAAGCTGACATAACTTAAAATGGCCAAAAAGATGGTTTACTAGTGGAAATAAGACGATGTGTACGTTTATGAATACGTATCTACATCATGATCGATGGAATATATCAAAATAAATATTATGAGTTATGACGATTAAAAGCTATACAGGAATCATTTGCACCAGTTCTGTGATCGTAATTAAATCATACAAGGCCCTGCTACCTACTGTAGTTGGTAACATCAAGAGTGCATTAGAGAAGAGTATGAAACTTCCCTGCACACTTAATGTTAGCCCCCGCCTCAGTTTAAGGGACCCCCAGGGCTTATGAGGAGGTTTATAACCAGCCACCGATTTCACCGACCTCCCTCAGAAAAACTGGAGGAGGTCAGGCCGAAAACACTCTCGTCATCAAACACAGGCTAACATTAGAGTGCAGGAAAGTGTTATACTCTTCTCTAATGCGCTCTTGGTAATACCAAATAATTTTGATCTCGAAGTAGAAATTTTTTGGTACAATTCGAATTTTGTGCAGAAAGGCTTAACGGTAACGTGAAAGTCGGGCGCAATAGCAGTATAAAATATACGTCTAATAATTTTGATCACGGAAGGTCACCTTTTTAGCGACTGCATCAAAAGGTGGGTGCACGCAACATTCCCATTACGATTCACGTAATAGGTATATTAGCATCCTTATCTATACCTTATCTATACTTTACTATTCACAATTTAAGTATATTATGCGGCCTTCACGATATAATGTCTCCGCTGTTTGGAAGTTTTGACCCTCTGGCGTCGAGACCCTACGTATGGACAGTCAGGGTGACATCCATTTTGTAAATCAATTGCCGTGAGTACGACACACCCCTAGCTACTACATTATCTCTTTTCAGTGTCGTACACATCGTTAGCTGCCAGTTTGGCGCGAATTAGTTGTAACGGACGCCGTTTGTAGCTATTATTAGGTTTATTAGTCAACTGTGCTGTGTAGCTTTTTACATTCTCGATATTTGTAAATAGGACATATGAACTTCGATGAAATAATGCCACAAACTGTCAATAAACTGCAAGACGATGAGGTGTGCTTGACGCTGTTGAGAAGTGACAATTTGTAGCAAAAATGGCAGTACCCTGTTGCCGACAGTGTCCCTAACACTGCTGTGTACATAGGTTCCAAACGGTGGAAACGTTATAACGACAACACTGCATCAGAATCCTTATCCATACCTTACGATTCACATAGTTAGTATAAAAGAACCTTATCCATACCTTATCAGCTTCTGCTAGGACATTGCTTGCTCTTATTCAAGATTTGAGTTTTAACAATTGAACACTACTAAAAGACTCGTCATCTCTGGATACTCAAAGTAAGAGTCTTCGCCGAGGCTTTCGTTCTGGAGACCACTTTGGTCGCCTCAAATTATCCGAAATACTTAGCTATCACATATCTCAGATAACTGCTCGAGCATTCAGCATATTATATACAGTCGTGTGAGCAGATACATATGGGCTTATGCGGTTTCATTTGTTGTTATCAGTTATAAAACTTGTTTGAGCCACCACATCTCTAAACTTTTCTCTGAAAGTACAACTAAAACTAAACTAGCAGACACAAACTACAAAAAATAATTAGTTCATTGTGTTTCTGTTCTGTAAGAAGATAAATTGCTTGCAAGCTGCTAGAAATGTTCCGGACTTTATTATTCTGTTGTATTGTTTCTTACTTGTTCGCGCACGACGGTATCTTTGCGTGGTTTGAAACAGTCAGTGTGTTTTCATGACATACGGCTAAAACCTTTAAAATAATAACACTAATAATAAACTCAGATGAGATTGAGTTTTATATCAATTCTAGAGCTATAGCACTGGAACATGGTAGATCCATTTATTGACCTTAAAACCAGGTTTAGAAAAAGTCCACTCTCACAGTACCACCAATTCCGCAAGGATATTCTGACGAATGGGGACAGTAAAGCGGCGGGCCTCAACTGGTAAATAAGTGGGTTTGTATTATGCTCCGTACGATGGCCCATACGGAAACCAATTTATGCTTGATTAAAAGCATAGTAAAACGAAATTACTCAAATAAACAACGTTTTGAACGTCCAGACTGTTATAAGGTAGGTCCGTAGCTGACTCCTAAATGATGTATAAGCAACACCGATTTGGTATTGACTAATATATAAATATTACAAACCTTAGCCAAAATAGAATTTTCATAATGCGCAACTAAACTTAAAATGACCCGCTGACCATCCTATTTTGCTTTTTGTAAAAATTTTCGTCACTTAACATTTTCTTGTCGGTCAGAAAATGCTACTTTTTGTTTGCGACTGTCAAATATGTTCGCGAACAGAATTTTGTCGTATTTGTATTTACAAAGGGCTTGTTCGTGAACAGTAATTGATAAATAATATGACTGTCCCGTTTATGACATCACAATTACATTAAATTTGTTATAAAGCCGAATCCTGTTTCAACGCTATGAAATGTTACGGAACTGTCATAACCCAAATGAGAACCTTTAAGTCTGCGCGAGCAGAGAATCCAGCCGAATAGCCTATTTGGACCGGAACAATGGTTGTGGATCCGACATCGGAAATTGCGAAATAGCATGGTTAGCCGGGTCACTTTAGTTTAGTCGCGCATAAATCCATATATAGCATGTACAGGAAAATACCACGTTTTGGATATTTCAACAGGCACAGTTAAGCGTAATTGCCCAATGTATATTTTTCGCTGATAAAATTGTTTAGGTTTTTAGGTTGATAAAATGTAAGCCTGTAGTTGCACCGTTTCTGATTAGTAGCGATTTTGGTATTGAGTAGCGAGTAACTTGAAAATTGACCAATTTCGGGGGCTCGCGGGTCTTCTAGGAAAGACCCAATAAATCTTACCCAAAACTGTATTTAGCATGAACATTTACCAAATGAACATTAAACTGCTGCAGCCGAGCTCAAACTATGAAAAAAAACTATATCGTAACGTAGGACCTAACAGGAGCTAATTTTTCTTTTATGCAGCCGAGCTCAAACTATGAAAAAAAAAACTATATCGTAACGTAGGACCTGGAACTAACAGGAGCTAATTTTTCTTTTATGCAGCCGAGCTCAAACTATGAAAAAAAACTATATCGTAACGTAGGACCTGGAACTAACAGGAGCTAATTTTTCTTTTATGCAGCCGAGCTCAAACTATGAAAAAAAAACTATATCGTAACGTAGGACCTGGAACTAACAGGAGCTAATTTTTCTTTTATGCAGCCGAGCTCAAACTATGAAAAAAAAACTATATCGTAACGTAGGACCTGGAACTAACAGGAGCTAATTTTTCTTTTATGCAGCCGAGCTCAAACTATGAAAAAAAACTATATCGTAACGTAGGACCTGGAACTAACAGGAGCTAATTTTTCTTTTATGGAGCCGAGCTCAAACTATGAAAAAAAAACTATATCGTAACGTAGGACCTGGAACTAACAGGAGCTAATTTTTCTTTTATGCAGCCGAGCTCAAACTATGAAAAAAAACTATATCGTAACGTAGGACCTGGAACTAACAGGAGCTAATTTTTCTTTTATGCAGCCGAGCTCAAACTATGAAAAAAAACTATATCGTAACGTAGGACCTAACAGGAGCTAATTTTCTTTTATAGCTCTTCTAAAACCGTTGTAACGGTTGGGAGACAGCATTAACGGACATTGTACGGATGCGGCGCCACGAGCTCAGTATATTTACACATAGCCAAGATTCAGATTGAGTCACAAAAAAATGAACAAAACATTTGAATGCTAGTACAATTATTTATTAAACTGTATTATAGCCGGTAACAATTTGGCTAAGACCCCGTAACAATTAAAAATTACCAGTAATGGTAGTAACGGCAAGTTATAAAGCTCCATAAAATGTATTTTATATAAGGGTACATCTTTTGATCATGGTAGTTACCATAAGATGTGAAGAGGAGGGCAGGAGGAGTTCTTTGAGATGTATAGTATTGTAGTGCGATAGAAATGTGATAACTGAGTAACAAAACTGGAGGTTTACACAGTTAGACGGACATTCGACGACCAAAAACTCGGCGGTGCGGGTTTACAGGACAATCGCGATGGGGATGTCCCTGTTTTAAGATGTATCAAAACAGGACAACTTAATGTCCTTTCTTCGAAAATTTAGAGTACATATGCTTGCCCGGCTAAAACTGGTTAAGTACGTTTTTAGGCACATGGAATTGATAACTTTGGAGTGCTGCATGCTGAGATAAAAACATGCAATAAAGCATCATTCTTAATTTTTGTTATATGTTAATCCCGTCTTTTTCAAAAAAAAGTACTATATGCGTTTAATGATTGAACGCCAAATCGAAGGTCAGCTCATGATTAATTTGCGGGAGAAGCGCCTACCGTTCCTGCTGCCGCCGTTCCCGGGTTTATCAATCCTTCGTTGAATAATGATTGTGGAGCCCACAAGTTGTGGTTTCGGGTTGATTCTTGTGCCAAATGATTTTGAAAACTGCGCGCGGCCACCAAATGATCAAAACAGTGTCAAAAATGTGATTATATGATTCCAGCAATCTACTGTGCCCAACCACCAATGATCAAGGCAGTGCGAGTGTTTATCTTATCCCGGCAACGACTGAGCCAGACCACCAAATGATCAAAACAGTGCCAAAAATGTGATTATGAGATTCCAGCAATGACTGTGCCCGATTACCAATGATCAAGGCAGTGCCAATAATGAGATTATGAGATTCCGGCAACGACTGCGCCCGACCGCCAATGAACAAAACAGTGCCAAAATGAGATTATGAAATTCTAGCAATAACTGTATCCGACCACAAATGATCAAAACAGTGCCACAAATGAGATTCCAGAAAGACTGCGCCCGACCAGCAATGATCAAAGCAGCGCTAGTAATGAGAATATGACATTCCGGCAACGTCTGTGCCCGACCACAAATGATCAAAACAGTGCCACAAATGAGATTCCAGAACGACTGCGAACGATCAGCAATGATTAAAGCACTGCAAACAATGAGATTATGAGATGCCGGCAACGTCTGCGCCCGACCAGCAATGATCAAAGCAACGCCAATAATGAGATTATGACATTCTGGCAATGACTGTACTTGATCATCAATCATCAAAAAAGTGCCAAAAATTAGATTCAGAGATTCTGGCGATGGCTTCGCTCGACCGCCTATGATCAAAACAGTGTTAAAATGAGATTTTGAGATAATGCTTTTTACCTCAAGTCTGACTGACGCTGATGGTTTGATTAGACGAACTGCAGCTTGTAACACTGTGACAGTGTGTGGGCCCTTGGGTTCCCAACTTAAAATTCGCGTCAATAACTGCCAATTTACACGAAACAAAGTGTACGTTTCAGCAACCAAAAAGACTACTACTGTCTGCCTTATTAAAGGTTTCCGCCTGAACCCAAAGCCAGATTAAAATACAATGCTGACTGTTATCATAGCACAGGCCAAATAGAAAAATATCACATAAAACGACAAGGCGTCTGAGCTATTATATCTATAAAAATACTGCTATACTAAATTCATTTATATATAATAATAAAAAAATTGTGATATCGCTGTCTAGTTTCGGCTTCGAATACGACTAAATAAACAGTTTCGATCGATGGCTTCAGCTGTTTTCAAAAAACGAGCAAAATTACATTTGCACACACAAAACATCATGATAAACATTGATATACAGCTGTATTCTACCGTACGGTGTTTCAGCGGCGCACCTTAAGGCAAAAATCACCATGGCAAACAATGTTCCATTCATTCTAGCAAAAAGCAACATGTTCTGATATTTTTGTGAAAGTAGGTTAGTTGACTTCTCCAAATGGGGAGGGTGGTACGTATATCGACCTCTTAACAGGTTCTCCCATTTCATGAATCCAGGTAAATTTTGGCTTCCACCAATTGATGTCCCCCATGGTGCCCAGGTATATTTCTGCACAAATAAAAGTTAGCAAACTTTTCTGTGATCAGATATAAATATGGTGTTTTTCCATATTTTGCCTAAAAATCCCAAAAATTTTCACTGTGGGACTAAAAATTTGTAAAATTTTCCCTTTTTATAAGCACAATTGCAAACAGTTGCTAAATTAAGGTTTTTTCGAACGTTTATGTTTCGACGGATATAGTGTAAGAAAATTCAAACGTTGTATTTGGATAAAGTTAAAAAAGCGGATTATAAAGCAAAACATCATTAGGGTATCGTAGCTGATTTAACCAAAAATACATTGTGATCTCAGAATTTCGGGATTCGGAGAAAACTTATGGTCGGACGTAAATTATTTTCTTATGTAACATGCGCCTTACGAATGTTCAATATAATAAAAAACATTAGGCATAATTAGTAGTTATTACTTAAAAGTTATATGATCGTATGGTGCGCATAAGACTATATAAATTCAGATTTCTCCGCAAGTTAGATTTCGTAAAAATCTTGATGTGTCAAAATTTGGATTTCTCCATATCAATTTCGTCAATATTTTCATGTGCCAATTTTTGTATAACTCTGCCTGCCATCGAATTTTGCAATAAGTATGGGCGATAATATACATTTTTAGTTTTAGGAATATAGTTTACTGAATAAAACCATTTGCATACGGATTTATCAGATATTAATAATGTATTCGAAAATCGGAAAAAAATAGCCGAATTGGTATATAACTTGACCTAAATATTTCGAAAACAATTATAATAGTTATTGTGGAGATTTCATATTTTGAATACTATAAGCAGGATATGATAATAAAAATTTCGTTTAACACCAGAGTTGAAATTGAATTATACACCTATACTAAACGGTGTACAATGATGTGTTCACCCTTCGTTTTATACCCTGAAGAATGTTTATTGTGCGGTGCTCTGATGGAATCGACTAAAACATTCTATCGATTTTGTGTTGGGATACCATCTCTCAGGATGTGAACAGCCAGATGAGCTAAGAACAAGAATAACAGCGACCAATGATTCCATTCTTACTCTTATCTCATCAGTTGTTAATGCTCTCTTAGCAGTTATCGGGACGTCTCGGGATGCAGCCCCGTGATTATTATTGGGAAAGTAGGCCAAAAACACTCACACCATTGAATATAGGAGTATGACTGAGTGTCACTCACTTACACGAAACATTATTATGAGCTGTTGGAATATCTAATATAACTACGTAAAAATAGTAAGAATACCAAATCAAACAAATTGCTTGTGTCATAACGATGATCATCACCCTAAGAAATTACAGATATCTTATGTCAAACAAAATGTACAAATATATATTATCGTAGATGTTCCAGCTAAAACCATAAATACTAAGATACAACAACCTGAAGGAACTCAGATACTATAAGCTAATCGCTCACGACATCAAAGTGAATTAGTAAAAATATATATAGTTAGCTTAAAAATAAGGAAGCAATTATGGTATCAAAGTCAGAGTTTATCGAATATCCATGGCTTTTACAACATTTACTGCTGTAATTATTTTCGACAGGGTTAAACTGGTTATCGAAGCGTGGTTAAGTACGAATGAATGAAAAAACGCGGATCACCTCACTCGACTTATCTCAGAAACTTTATCCAAAATAAGCACGAGAAAAATGTTGCGAGTGTGTGAAGTTTCAAAAGCACCGCAAACATACTGTTCGTATATTTCACTCGTTGTACAGTTTAAACCACGGAGCTAATTTTGATAGAGAATACCTAACAAATATTTATCTTGGGTAATACCAGACATTATTATACAAAAAGTACCTTTTAACCCAGTAGCTCCTGAACTCAAGGCGAACTTTTACGGAAGATATATTATGTCGTAGGTTGCAATAGATACTACACTGAATAAGAATGGTCGAAATCAGAATGCTAATATTGGATTCCGTAACAAACTTTAATAAAATAAAGCACTTAGTTATTGACTAAATTTAAATTAGTTGCGATTAGGTGAACAGTGGACAGTTTATATGATCCACGCTTGAGGTCCGCGCTGATAGGGGGAATACCCGTTGTATCGGGTGAGGGGAGCCTTCGGCCACCCAAGGGGTATCAGCCGGCTCGTGAACAGGCGGTGTTAAGGCAAGGGGTTATAAATTTTCGAACCATGTCGAGACTCCAAATGTTTCCTAATTTTTGGCAATTTAACGAATTTTGCAAACGTTGTCCGTGCGCCGTCAGCGCGTGAATGCGGAGCTTCTGGGGGAAAGTCGGGCAAATAGGATCTATCGGTCGCACCGAGTGAAAAGTCCGACGCATCCCCTCTCCCCTGTGAGTATTTATGATTTATACCCAAAGAAACCATGGTGTAGTAGATATTATCCAAAAGGGGTATCGCAGACCCAACGCTTCCAGAGTACTCTCTAGTATATTAATGAACGGTATATTTTCTTAAACTTTAGAAATTTTTTTGTTGCTTCAATCCATGCGTGTCCAAGGTGTAATTTGACGTTTTGATTTTATGTTTCTATATACTTCTTATAGAAACAAATAGAAACAGTAGTTTACTTACTGTAAAGATATAACAATAAACGTTTCACTTATAAATTTTAGTCGAACAAAATAATAATTGTAAAAAACTCTTTTAAATAGTTCTTTGAAATCCAAACATTTCTGGAACGTAAACTTCCTACCGTTTTTGTGTTTCAACCAGCTGTCAACCAATAGTAGGATTAAAATAAAGGGTCAATATGTTGGGTCAACCGACTGCCACCTGTCAATGCCGTTTTTGTGTTTCAACCAGCTGTCAAGCAAAGTAGGATTAAAATATAGGATCAATATGTTGGCTCAACCGATTACCACCTGTCAATGCCGTTTTTGTGTTTCAACCAGCTGTCAACCAATAGTAGGATTAAAATATAGGGTCAATATGTTGGGTCAACCTACTACCGCCTGTCAATGCCGTTTTTGTGTTTCAACCAGTGTCAACCAATAGTAGGGTCTGCGAAACCCCTTTTGGATAATATCTACTACATCATGGTTTCTTTGGTATAAATCATAAATACTCACAGGTAGGGGATGCGTCGGACTTTTCACTCGGTGCGACCGATAGATCCTATTTGCCCGACTTTCCCCCAGAAGCTCCGCATTCACGCGCTGACGGCGCACGGACAACGTTTGCAAAATTCGTTAAATTGCCAAAAATTAATAAAACATTTGGAGTCTCGACATGGTTCGAAAATCTGAACCCCTTGCCTTAGCACCCTTTGCTTCGATGAGCCGGCTGATACCCCTTGGGTGGCCGAACGCTCCCCGCACCCGATAATAATCGGGGTATTCCCCCTATCAGCGCGGACCTCAAGCGTGGATCATATAAACTGTCCACTGTTCACCTAATCGCAACTAATTTAAATTTAGTCAATAACTAAGTGCTTTATTTTATTAAAGTTTGTTACGGAATCCAATATTAGCATTCTGATTTCGACCATTCTTATTCAGTGTAGTATCTATTGCAACCTACGACATAATATATCTTCCGTAAAAGTTCGCCTTGAGTTCAGGAGCTACTGGGTTAAAAGGTACTTTTTGTATAATAATGTCTGGTATTACCCAAGATAAATATTTGTTAGGCATTCTCTATCAAAATTAGCTCCGTGGTTTAAACTGTACAACGAGTGAAATATACGAACAGTATGTTTGCGGTGCTTTTGAAACTTCACACACTCGCAACATTTTTCTCGTGCTTATTTTGGATAAAGTTTCTGAGATAAGTCGAGTGAGGTGATCCGCGTTTTTTCATTCATTCGTACTTAACCACGCTTCGATAACCAGTTTAACCCTGTCAAAATAATTACAGCAGTAAATGTTGTAAAAGCCATGGATATTCGATAAACTCTGACTTTGATACCATAATTGCTTCCTTATTTTTAAGCTAACTATATATATTTTTACTAATTCACTTTGATGTCGTGAGCGATTAGCTTATAGTATCTGAGTTCCTTCAGGTTGTTGTATCTTAGTATTTATAGTTTTAGCTGGAACATCTACGATAATATATATTTGTACATTTTGTTTGACATAAGATATCTGTAATTTCTTAGGGCGATGATCATCGTTATGACACAAGCAATTTGTTTGATTTGGTATTCTTACTATTTTTACGTAGTTATATTAGATATTCCAACAGCTCATAATAATGTTTCGTGTAAGTGAGTGACACTCAGTCATACTCCTATATTCAATGGTGTGAGTGTTTTTGGCTTACTTTCCCAATAATAATCACGGGGCTGCATCCCTAGACGTCCCGATAACTGCTAAGAGAGCATTAACAACTGATGAGATAAGAGTAAGAATGGAATCATTGGTCGCTGTTATTCTTGTTCTTAGCTCATCTGGCTGTTCACATCCTGAGATGGTATCCCAACACAAAATCGATAGAATGTTTTAGTCGATTCCATCAGAGCACCGCACAATAAACATTCTTCAGGGTATAAAACGAAGGGTGAACACATCATTGTACACCGTTTAGTATAGGTGTATAATTCAATTTCAACTCTGGTGTTAAACGAAATTTTTATTATCATATCCTGCTTATAGTATTCAAAATATGAAATCTCCACAATAACTATTATAATTGTTTTCGAAATATTTAGGTCAAGTTATATACCAATTCGGCTATTTTTTTCCGATTTTCGAATACATTATTAATATCTGATAAATCCGTATGCAAATGGTTTTATTCAGTAAACTATATTCCTAAAACTAAAATGTATATTATCGCCCATACTTATTGCAAAATTCTATGGCAGGCAGAGTTATACAAAAATTGGCACATGAAAATATTGACGAAATTGATATGGAGAAATCCAAATTTTGACACATCAAGATTTTTACGAAATCTAACTTGCGGAGAAATCTGAATTTATATAGTCTTATGCGCACCATACGATCATATAACTTTTAAGAATAACTACTAATTATGCTTAATGTTTTTTATTATATTGAACGTTCGTAAGGCGCATGTTACATAAGAAAATAATTTACTTCCGACCATAAGTTTTCTCCGAATCCCGAAATCCTAAAATTACAATGTATTTTTGGTTAAATCAGCTACGATACCCTAATGATGTTTTGCTTTATAATCCGCTTTTTATCTTTATCCAAATACAACGTTTGAATTTTCTTACACTATATCCGTCGAAACATAAACGTTCGAAAAAACCTTAATTTAGCAACTGTTTGCAATTGTGCTTATAAAAAGGGAAAATTTTACAAATTTTTAGTCCCACAGTGTAAATTTTTGGGATTTTTAGGCAAAATATGGAAAAACACCATATTTATATCTGATCACAGAAAAGTTTGCTAACTTTTATTTGTGCAGAAATATACCTGGGCATCATGGGGGACATCAATTGGTGGAAGCCAAAATTTACCTGGATTCATGAAATGGGAGAACCTGTTAAGAGGTCGATATACGTACCACCCTCCCCATTTGGAGAAGTCAACTAACCTACTTTCACAAAAATATCAGAACATGTTGCTTTTTGCTAGAATGAATGGAACATTGTTTGCCACTGGTGATTTTCGCCTTAAAAAGGTGCGCCGCTGAAGCACCGTACGGTAGTATACAGCTGTATATCAATGTTTATCATGATGTTTTGTGTGTGCAAATGTAATTTTGCTCGTTTTTTGAAAACAGCTGAAGCCATCAATCGAAACTGTTTATTTAGTCGTATTCGAAGCCGAAACTAGACAGCGATATCACAATTTTTTTATTATTATATTATAAATGAATTTAGTATAGCAGTATTTTTATAGATATAATAGCTCAGACGCCTTGTCGTTTTATGTGATATTTTTCTATTTGGCCTGTGCTATGATAACAGTCAGCATTGTATTTTAATCTGGCTTTGGGTTCAGGCGGAAACCTTTAATAAGGCAGACAGTAGTAGTCTTTTTGGTTGCTGAAACGTACACTTTGTTTCGTGTAAATTGGCAGTTATTGACGCGAATTTTAAGTTGGGAACCCAAGGGCCCACACACTGTCACAGTGTTACAAGCTGCAGTTCGTCTAATCAAACCATCAGCGTCAGTCAGACTTGAGGTAAAAAGCATTATCTCAAAATCTCATTTTAACACTGTTTTGATCATAGGCGGTCGAGCGAAGCCATCGCCAGAATCTCATGAATCTAATTTTTGGCACTTTTTTGATGATTGATGATCAAGTACAGTCATTGCCAGAATGTCATAATCTCATTATTGGCGTTGCTTTGATCATTGCTGGTCGGGCGCAGACGTTGCCGGCATCTCATAATCTCATTGTTTGCAGTGCTTTAATCATTGCTGATCGTTCGCAGTCGTTCTGGAATCTCATTTGTGGCACTGTTTTGATCATTTGTGGTCGGGCACAGACGTTGCCGGAATGTCATATTACTCATTACTAGCGCTGCTTTGATCATTGCTGGTCGGGCGCAAGTCTTTCTGGAATCTCATTTGTGGCACTGTTTTGATCAGTTTGTGGTCGGATACAGTTATTGCTAGAATTTCATAATCTCATTTTGGCACTGTTTTGTTCATTGGCGGTCGGGCGCAGTCGTTGCCGGAATCTCATAATCTCATTATTGGCACTGCCTTGATCATTGGTAATCGGGCACAGTCATTGCTGGAATCTCATAATCACATTTTTGGCACTGTTTTGATCATTTGGTGGTCTGGCTCAGTCGTTGCCGGAATCTGATAATCTCATTATTGGCACTGCCTTGATCATTGGTGGTTGGGCACAGTAATTGCTGGAATCACATAATCACATTTTTGACACTGTTTTGATCATTTGGTGGTCGCGCGCAGTTTTTGTGGGAATCATTATTCAACAAAGGATTGATAAACCCGGGAACGGCGGCAGCAGGAACGGTAGGCGCTTCTCCCGCAAATTAATCATGAGCTGACCTTCGATTTGGCGTTCAATCATTAAACGCATATAGTACTTTTCATTTTGAAAAAAGTACGTGAATTTTAAGAATGATGCTTTATTGCATGTTTTTATCTCAGCATGCAGCACTCCAAAGTTATTATCAATTCCATGTGCCTAAAAACGTACTTAACCAGTTTTAGCCGGGCAAGCATATGTACTCTAAATTTTCGAAGAAAGGACATTAAGTTGTCCTGTTTTGATACATCTTAAAACAGGGACATCCCCATCGCGATTGTCCTGTAAACCCGCACCGCCGAGTTTTTGGTCGTCGAATGTCCGTCTAACTGTGCGGCGATACGTTTG
>JASANE010018382.1:0-22028 GCA_030248225.1 Trileptium ribeirensis | reverse complement strand
TACTTCGTTCAGTTACGTATTGCTCACGCAAAGAATTGCATGCGGAGTTGTGGTTAGGGGACAATCTCAAAGAAGTGTCTTACGCTTTTGCTTTTAGTTTACTGCTTCAAGCTTTAAAGAGCCGTAAGTTGACGAGACACGGATGGTGTATAGTGCACTAAGATCACATACCGTATAGGAGAAACCAGAAAGTCACCTGGCGCCGAGAGCTAGAATCTAATACTGGTGCGTTACATAGAAGAAATACAGGCTTAACAATACAAACACATAGGCGGTATTGGTTTGAAGAATTAAGCCTCGAGTACAATATCAGTGGCATAGGATAATTTATTGGGAATAGATAATAAAACTTCGGCCCGCATCAGCCTTGGGGAGTGAGAGTGAGCGAGATTCGTAGAATAAAGGGAAACTTCTTGAGAATTCGGGGTTAGTGAGAGAGAAGGAAGTAGCATTAGGACGACCCGTCTTAAGCTCTTTCAATTATTCCTCAAATTTACCTGTCAGCATTCCTTTTCGGGTGATGGAGGACGTGGAGAAAAAGTTCTAGCTGGTGTGTTTGCTTTCGTGACAACCTAGTTCATAATATAACCCTCTTACATTCCGTTCAGGTGAGCGAGCAATAACATTGGGTTATTAAACAGTTTAAATCTAAGACTCTAGGTTAAGGTAATTAAATAGCATAAGCGGAATATCTGCGTTCGCGATACTTTGTATCAATCTCAAAAGAGATCTGAGACCTAATAAAGTAATAGATAACCTAAACCTTAATGTAATAGAACGGAAAGAATAAGGCCAAAAGCGTAGGAACATCAATCGAATAGCACGAAAAAGGGTTTAAATACAGGTGGTCAGAGATAAAACGTAACCCGCAGAGAATAGCGTATTAATTTGGGTGTGCCGCATATTATACTTGTTTAAAGATAAACTTTTTATCTGGTGCTTTTGGTGCCGAGGTTCCTGAAATACGAGGTCTTAGACTTAGTCACGAAGGCTCGCAAAACACAACTCACGCCCAAAAGAACGCGTGCCAATACTAGCATTCCCACTGGCATTCAACTGGCCACACCTCAGACCACACAATCTTCGGTGACGAATCCCGTCCCCATTTAAATACCGATTGCCGACAAATCAGAGCTTCACCCACCCATCTTCTAAACATAACACTGACAGCTGTTTTGACGGGGTAAAATTTGGGCTCTCTATTCACTGAAAATTTTGCCAGGGGGCATGAACCAGTGCCCCTTCTGGTTCCAAATGGGGGGCGCCCGATTTTGGCAGGAGGCATTTTGCCAAGAGAAAAACTGTTAAAAATCGTGTCAGAAGCACTGTCAAAACGCTTTTGATGGAGAGGAAAAGCGATCGTTAAACAAAATTTGCGAAATTTTCAGAAAGCGAGATTGCTGATATACGGTTTTATCTTCGTGTCATTGGGTCAACTGCAACCTGGCGTTATTACAACAGGTCCTAAAACAGGTATTGATTTATACATTTGAAGAAAGTTATGAAAACGGATTTGATTTAGCACACCAATTGAGCACGGCTGCCGTGGTTGCCGAGAAGTTTAACGTTAGCTAAATTTTCGCGAACAAAGTGGTCGAATTGAATTTCGTAGTGTTTTCAATGATTATGACCGAAAAAATCCTCACCCAACATTGGATGTTAGACGAACATTACACCAGATGCTCCTTGCACTGAAATGCGGTCAAAAGCGTCAGAAAGCGTATGTCCATAAAAGACATTTTTGGGGAGGTGGGAACGATTGGTTTATATAATTGAAATAGCGCCATGGTGTGATGTGCTTATTGCGTATTTGCTTGCATGAAAACAATTGTACGAAACAAACCGAGCATGGAAATTAAGTAAGCAAACCACTGGTCAAATACCGTGTTTTCACTGGTTCCAACGCCTGCCGTTATACTTCATACTTGAACGTTAGTTATAGAAAAGCATAAATATGTAAAAGTCACATGGTGCTACATTCTATGTGTGAAAATAGATATATCACCCGCTATGTTAGATAATGACCGTGCTAAACATGTCAGAACGACAGGAGCGAATATATACAATCGTCAGGATTACGGCGTTCTTGGTGAACGTAATCATGGAAGAAACTGTTCTTCTTTATTCGATCCCTCTGTGCCAAATATATAATACTCATAGTATTTTCGAGCACTTCTGCGTTCACAATTGTCGGCGAGGGATGAATCTTTAAAAAATCACCTTTAACGGCGCGAAAAAATGCAGCTACGATTTCAGCTATAATAAGCCAGAATGAAATTGCCTTTATCAGTGGTAGTATTTTTCCAAACGAACTGTTGCCAACGTTAATATAGTTGGAGGCTTCTCAGTATAGACCTTGTAAAGAGTTATTCATCTTAACGTTTGTTAGCAAAACAACGTCAAGTGAATGTTTATAGCAGTTATCTGATCCATACAGAGATGGGGTGTACGCTGAAATTGGTCCTGTTAAACCAGATATATATTATACATATAGTAGAGTGTGGTTTACTCAGAAGTACTTAGGCCGGATTTTTCAAAAACATGGCACCAAAACATAAGCAATTATGAGTGTTTTATATTGATCCAAGCTTGTCTACCATAAAGTGTGTCGTTCACAATCAAACCCAATATATATAATTATTGTATATCAGCATAAACTGAATTTAAGTACTATCTGCAATGAAGTCGAGCGCTACTTTCTCGGTAGTGGACTGTGTTTATTGGTAAATGTGCGAAGTCCTGCCAGTTCGTTTCTGTTATAGTACATCTGTCGGGACGCAGAATCTTGTAAAAATTTAATTCAGAAGCAGAGAAATCACATATTTCACTATTCCTGCGAAGTAACATATAGCAAAGTATATAATTCAAGGTGAGTTTGCAAGGTGCTTTTCCTCACTTACTAGGTAGTTTTTCCGCCCTCCGCCGCCTGCTAGCATTTTCAATTTCGAGAGCAGTTTGAGGGCTAGTGTCGGTGATCATTTACGGCAGTTTTGGCAATATCGGCAGGTATCAGTGGAGATGTAGGAGACGGGCGGTTATATGGCTTCTCAAAGTGTCGTTCCACGCATTTCAATTTTTCGTTTTATTACCCCGCGGTTTTTCGTTCAGAGACAAATGGGTTTTCGCGGTTGATTTTATAACGCAGAAGAGAGTTTATAGTCGCCGAAGGTACTGGTCCAGTGGAACTGCAGTTTCACACATAGAGGCACGTTGTGAGCTAAGGCGAGTTCGTATGCGACAGCGTAACAAAACATGATTGCTAGTTCTCTTATTACAACATAAAGCTAGCCTGTCCGCAACTCTCAGAATAGTAAGGGTATTTAGGGGCACACATGATCATTCTTGGGATAAATTTTAAAGAGGGAGTGAATAAATTTTGCTTAAAAATGCTAAATATTTCAATGTTTTTATGTAGTTTTACTGTCGTGCAAGCGTTTTACGTTTTGGCATTAGAAACAGTGATAATTAATGTTTTAAAAACAATTTGAATGCAGAAAACATAAATAAGGGACACAAAATTTTTGATTTAGTTGAACATGGGGTTTTTGGACGAGTGAGCGACGGACATGGAGGAAAATCTTATGTACGAACATGAGGGATTTGGAAAGAGGATGGCCTCACATCTTCCTGTGGACAAGCCGCTAAAGCTCGATAGTTTATAAATGCCTCGAATGTGCACAGCTTACAACACATGAGATCAAAGACAACCTTGTTGTTCGTGGTTAAGCCGGGAGGGCATAAAGTAATCAGATATCTTGTTTTGTGTCTAAAGTTCGTATATGTCGCAAATATGTTGCGGTCATTTATAAAGTTTAAGGTAGAAATCAGCTTTTTCATCAGTATAAGCTGCATAAGCCGGTGCATACGCGAATACGACGAAGCTATTGGACTGTTTGCATTTCTGGCGTATAATCATAAGTTACTTGTTTTTCGCCTTCAAGTGATGATTGATGGCGGTGGTTGTTTAGCAACCAAGAGCCTGAGAATAGCAGGACCATATGTAGGAATCTGCATTAACTGCATATGGAAATTCATTATTGTGGAACATTTTATTAAGACCTCAAAACTTATTAAAATGTCGTATGTATTAAAAAATTATTGCATTTACAAAGCATTAAATTCAGCAGCGGTTTTAGTCACTCCTCTTGCAATGTAGTTTACATGATCACTCATGTTATTATTACTATCAAGACCCTATTTGGGAACGGCAGAACGTTTACCGCCGACTAAACGTCACGCTTTGAAGACTGAATTTTTCACTAAGAATTACATAGTGACTGCAGGGCTGTGTATTGTTTACATTCAAATCGACGACTGCAGTCATAATTGACGATAAATTTATTTTAATAATTATAAATTTTTGCAGTTGCTTATGACTATATGGTAGTATAAACCGAGTTATTAACACTCCCTCTGTATGATGCGTTAAAAATAATATTTTATAATGCATAAAACAACTAAACAAAACGACTTAGTATAGAATGAAAATTTTATAAATTAAAATAATGAAGAATAATTGATAAATGTGCGTGGCATGCTGATCGCAAATCAATTCCAGCTTTAAAAGGCGATGCAATGACAACTTCAGATCATGCGCAGTACGTTGGGCCATATAAATTGGAGAAAACACTTGGAAAGGGCCAAACAGGTCAGCTTGGAATTTATATATTAATTGTAATTTTTACCGAAAGCAATACCAAAGTAATTTAGATATTTTTAGCTCACCGAAACGACAGTCCCTAATATGCTTATTACAAACGGTGCCACAAATCTAATACAGTCGGAAACGTAAAAACATGAAGCGCAGTCGTATATATATCAGAGTAAGCGGAGCCGAAATTGGCCAGGCCGGAACATGGTCTAATATTTATTTTTATTAATCATGGAGAGGTCGTTTCTGAGCGTCAGTAATGATTTACAGGAAGTATATACAACCATTTTGGATGGTGCTTGAAACAATTTATGCTACACAATAAAGCCTAACGGAGGGGTGAATTGCTCGAAATTTGCTTTGCTGGCTTCTCCAAAAAGAGGCTACCTCTCTTCCCGCCCCCTCACGTATCGGGCCCGACCCCCAAATCCACATCCTTATGACTATTGAATCGAGGTGCATCCAGACTGATACCCCTATGTCCGTGAGGGTCCGCGGAGAAGCCATCGGTGTGGTTTTAATCTCAAAAGATTCAGGGTAAAGCCTCTGCGTGATTTGACAAGTTCAGTTCAGGAAAAGATACTGTGTCTCACTAAATTGGGTCAAGTAATTGCCATATATAGCCCCTAGCGTTGACTTGTTAATAAGTAGCATGAGGAAATTGTGCCTGATTAATCTATCCTACTTAGTTCGTAAATTTTATTTTTGCTGCTTTTGAAAGAAAGTCACAGCAGCTATGAAATAGCAAAGTTTGGACCGTACCTGGCGCGAACACGTGGAAAATTTTTATAGATACAAAAAATTTAAATTGTTCCCGTTCCGGTATATATGGCTTTGCGTTCTGCTGCACAGCCGGGACAACATTTTTGGTGAACTTGAATTCTGATTAATCCTTTATTTTTCATGTACATCATACAGCAACTGTGATGACTGGATTTAAAAATTTTAGTAAAATTCGCTTCCAGATATCATCATTAGAATTCACTGAAAACCGACACAGCCATTAGTTCTTCAGTTGTGCTTGTCATAAAGTATTTATATATATTGGTTATTTTTATAAATGTGGTTGATCGTATCCAGATTTTCCTATGAAATTGCGCATCCTTATTGAACTTTAAAAGCTATATACGTATATCTGGGCTCTCCAAATTGGTGGGGGGCCCTGGCATTTTTCGATTCCCCTGGTTCAAAACAGGTGCCCCCTGCCAAAATTTTGGGCTCTACCGTTTCGTTACCTTTTGGAAAAAATTTTTGTTTCCAATCGGTCCAAACTGTATAATATTTGATCAAAATTTGTACTAAAATACCCTTCTGAATCCAAAAATTTCGCAAATGTTGCAAAAATTTGCTTCAAAATCGCTTTTTTCTCCATGGAAAGCATTTTGGCAGTGTTTCTGACACAATTTTTAACCATTTTTTCTTGGCAAAATCGGGCGCCTCCCGGTGCGGAACCAGGGGCCCCCTGGTTCATGCCCCCTGGCAAAATTTTCAGCGAATGGAGAACCCAGTATATATACTACACATTGCATTCATCGTTTCAGTTGTATATTAATTAGGATGTATCGTTTCAGATATAAACAAACAATGTGCTTTTAATAAAATACTTTTCCAATGGACACTATTTAATTTTATGGTGCATACCAATTTAATCAGTATTAAGTGGAAATTTGGGAATCCTGGAGAGTTGTACTGCGGATATACACGAGACGCTAGAGAGAGCGAATGTGGCAATAACTTAGCGTAATGCTACCAACTTACTAGCCTAGTTCAAAAGCTAGGTCGAAATATAATTCAGTCCAAAAGTGGCAATTTCGGGCATATATTTCAACTTCGTTATTAAGGCTTAGGTTTCGATGAATAATGGTTTTCAAATAGTCCCCGAATTTTCAAGATAAAAATTTTTGTACCATCTATGACGTATTCCGCAAAGCTTCTCTTGGCAAATTTTTTAAATTATTCCGAGATTGTAAGACATTTTAACTCAAAGTAAAGAAACTATGAGAAATAACCAAAATAATACGAACATGGTCCAAAAGCATCATGAAAGGTCACTGGATGCCTTAAGCAATATTTACAACCCAGCCACTGTTGTTCAAATTTTATCAACCATTGTTATGTTACAAGCTGTAATATCAAAATCTAATTGTGAAAATGTAATTAAACTCAACAGAAAATTAAAGTGAAGCAAATTCTTGCAAAAAGTTAAGTCAGTGCCGAAAATTATGAAATTTTGGTACGGATTTTTCTGTTAAAATTCGAATCTCAGTAAAAATAAAAAAAAACAAAAAAGGTGACTGGTGAGTGTAGATAATGTGTGAATACAAACATTTTGACCACAATAAGTAATATCCTTAAATTTGCGTACGGTGAGAAAATGGGAACAAAGAACATCTTGTGAACAGTTTTGCAGAACTTGTTTTTTGTTTCTAACTAACCGGCAACCAGATTGGTTTGGGTTGGGTTTGAAAGACTGGGCTATGTATTAAGAAATAAAATAACATTATTTATTCTAGCTTCTCCATTTCTCTGAAAATTTTGCCTGGGTTATGAACCGGGGCCTCTGGATCGGAGCTGGAAACGGTGGATTTTGCGAGAGTGCGTGGACAGGTGCCCCCGGCGTTGCCCAGTGGACGTGTACTGGTGGCCCCCTGGTTTTAATTGTTGACGAAATGTAACCTTGTATTCATTTTTTGCTGAAACTAATCAAATGTCTTTACTTCAGAATAGATCTTTGTAAAAAATTTTTTTCAAATTTAATGTTTTAATGGGGAAGCAAAAATTTGCCAAGTGACATTTTATCGGGGAGCCAACATTTTGCCAGGTTATCTCAATCGGTGGACTCCCGTTTTCGCCAGGCGATCTCAACCAGTGGGCACCCGCCTTTGCAAGGGGCACTGAAAATTGCCGGCACAACACTTTGGAAAACCAGTTTTTGTATCTCGACAACCGGTGCTGATATCTGGGTCAAGTTAAGCTCATTTTGTATAAATAAGCTCAATAAAACCATAATATGTACAAGCGAGTTTCGGAATGGACCCATGGGACCCAAAATACACGAAAAGCTATTATCTTCGCCGCTACTTGAGTTATATAGCCGTTATTGATCTCATTTTTGTAGTGCAATTCAACCTTTATGTCTTGCACATAGTGAGTCCTAATTACGCAGTAATCAGGTATATATATATCCTCAACTATTCAGGCAACACGGCTGATATTCGGCTAACTTTGTAAGTTGATGCTCAATGTAGTTGCGCACGTCTCTCTAAATTACATTTTCAATATTCAGAATTCGCCACTTTGGCGATAAAACAAGTTACTAGTACTCTAAAAATATTAGGTGATTAATAGCAGTTAATTGACCCATTTAATAGATTAGTCCTGGTTTCCCAATTTTTGAATTTATTGGTTGGATTCCAATTAACTAAAGTTAATTGGACTATGTGCCTGGACGCAAAGCCAAGTACAAAAAAATAAATATGGGGCAAAACTACGACATATCCTGATACATTCCTGGATTTTTAGCTGTTATGCAGTAATATGTAGGTATCTGTTCTTGGCATATATATACATGTACGAATTACAAGTGGTCAGGGGATAGCATACATTACGTATAGCCTATATTGTTCAGCGATGAAAGCGAGTAAGCAGTTATTTGTATGCGCATTGATGATGCCTTTTTGTTTTTCGATTAAGGCTCGGGTTCTAGAGTTATGGGGTTTGAGGTATGGTGCCCCAATGGTTCTCGACCCAAAATTCGAAAATTTGTTCTGACGTCTAGGGCGGCTGAAAAGTTTTACTTGGGGGTTTTCGGGCATGACAAACTCATTGCTGGTGTTGATTTTGCTCCGCGATCCATGGTTCCATGGGTACGGGGGTATGGTGCCGCCATGGTACTGTTATGTCCTGGCAGTCTCATGGCTTGAACTTGCGGGTTTTGGGGAATCTTATGGTATTGTATATGGTGCCCAACCTAGTTAAAGCCATGGTCATCTTTCAGCAACCCTGCAGTATTCCCCTTCCTTCCCACCTACCACTAAGCTTCTAAATACCAAGGTATCCTACGATACATATTTGTGTTATTTATTTAATAGTAGTTATTGTTATTTATTTAATTTGTAGTTATTTTGTGCGCAATTCGTGATTCTGTTTTTGTCGGAGGTTGTTGCGCTGAATTTGCACAATTTAAATAACAGATCTCATTTCTGAAGATACTTTTTTAGCATATGTATAATAGCATATAGCTATATCATACGTGTGCTTAGGTGTGGGACCTAACCGTTACCCTCCATTAAAACTAGGACCCCCAAGCCAAATTTATCTCTGATTGCTCCGAATCTCTCATCACCGCCGTGCGTCTAAGGCGCCCGGAAAATTTTTGCACAAATAGGGTGAAAATTAACTACGATTGGGGAAAATTGATAAAAATAGAAGAAATTGCGAAAAATTAATCGCAAATTGGCAAAAATTGAGAGGAAAAATTCTGAGTTTCTATCTGGCCGAAAATAGTACGCCTGGAGACTGAACAATACGGCTTACCTGGCCGTCCGGAGTATTGGCCTACCCAGCCGCCGGAATACCGACCGGCGAAGCAGCCGATTGCTGTGACAGAGGTAAAACTGGAGGTATATAAAGCTTTTTAGACTGTGTCGAGTAGTAGGTACTAGACGGTACAAAAACCTTGCATTTGGATATTAAAACTTATATGCATATATATCAAAAAGTTCTGGTAGTGTGGTTTAGTTCGCTTGCAGGGAATAACCGGAACCGAAATTTACCGGAACGGAACCAGTAACCGGAACCGTCCATTTAAACCGGAACCGGAACCGGAACCTGGTCTTCGAAATTTATATATAGTAAAACAGATGATGGAAGAAATGAAGGTATAGTGGATTTAAAATGCATTAAAAATAACTTTTACATTAAACTTAATGTATTGCGATGGTATTATTGCCTTTCTGAAACTTTAAAGAGACTGAGGAAGCTAATAATGTTTATTTATCGATCAAATATGTCGGTTTTTGGACATTCAGAGCAAAAAAATGCCTTCCACTATACACCACTGCGTATACTGCGTCAAATCGAATGTGCTTACAAAGCTTGGAGCGTAGAATACACACTTTCGATCTGTCTCCAGTCGCCTCCCTTTACTACACATACGTTTGTTGCATGTTCTTCTGTAGCAAACTTAAAATTATTGGTTTATATGATTCTAAGATAAAATAATAGATAGAAGGTAATTTTCTGATCAATGTTCAGAGACACTGTTTAGGCTAGCGTTGGACAAACAGTGCCCTACTTACGTTTCACACGGCAAATTGGTTAGTTAATCTTTTCTTTGGCTCGGTTGTATTGGAGTTTGATCATTGTATAATATATATTACATATGTTTGGATCACAGATGAAGCAAAAATGTGAAAAATTTCAAACAAAATTTTTAAACCGGAATTCCGGTTCCGGTATGGTTTTTGCCCTTTGCCGGAACCGCAACCGGAACACGATTTTCGCCGGAACCGGAATTCCGGTTACTCCCTGTTCGCTTGGTACACAGAAATAAACGTATAAACCACGGCTGGCCAATAACTGCTAACTAACGGTTTTCGCGACCCTTTACGGCAGAAAATTGGCCGGGCCGTTGGCCGAATGCTGCAGCAACTTCAGGCATCCGTCCGGTGGCTTTCACGGCGGCTGCGTAACACTACTTGCCACTATGTTACTATTTAATGTGGTACAGCGGGTTGTCGGGTCACTTCCATGGCCGCGTCACGAATGGTGACCCGGTCCAATCGCTGCTGGAAGTTATCGATATCTAATAAAAAAATTTCGCGATTTTTAACACCACAGATATTGTGGAAATTTTTAGCCAGAATAATGAAATATTATAGCTCAACAGAGAAATTCACTAATTCTTATGGCGCATGGGACAGGTTGTTTATAATATGTACCGGGTGTTCCAGCTAATACCATGTACCTATTCCATGAATTGGAAGGCACGGAAAATATTTCAGGCTGTAGGAACAAGACATGATAAACTTATGGTAGGCCGAAATATATGCGGGCCCACTACGGAGAAGGTCGGTACATACACCATTACGCATATGCTTCACAAGGTTGTGCACACACTTACTGATTTGGTTTCGCCAGTCCTGGAAAATTATGCCTGGTGTACGAACTGCGCCCACTGGCTAGAAACGAGTTTGTGCTATATTTTGCCAGAAGCAGGCATGGGCTGGACATTCTTTGTTGTAGCTTTTGTGGGGTTTTGAAACCAAAAATCACTAAAATTAAGCGTTTTTCATTCTAAACCGCTAAATATTTTTGGAACCACTGCGAAAGGACATCTGCTTTAGGTTGAGAAGGATTTTTAAACAAATTGCTATATATACCTAATTTAATGTAAGCGTAATTCAACCTTTTTGGACGTCATAACAAAGCAATAAATGTAGTGGAATGAATACGGGGTTTTGATCCCTTAGGCCCATCTGGATACATTCTTGAGGTTTCCCCCAGGTTTGAAACCGTTCCGGCGTTATTGCCGTTTGTATAATGTGGGATTTCTGTACGTATGTTTTCCCGTTTGTAATTAACGCTAAAAATCAGGTAACGTGTTTATAATGCAATTTCGGTTATACTTTATATTCGAGCGCGTTTGTTACAGTCAATATCGCCTCCGTGTTTCCTAGAAACACATACTGTGTTTCCTAGAAACACATACTGTGTTTCCTAGAAGTTTTCTTCTGCATTTCTGGTTTCAAAACAGCGTGAATTATTACTATTATTGTTGCTGCTGCTGCTGCGAAATAGCTGTCGAGTTTGTAGAGTACAGACAAAAACCTGGAAATGAATTAAATATTAAAGCATGATGGCGTGTTCGCATAATTTAGTGTAGTGGACCTTTTACAAAAGTGAAGTTTTGCTATTGTTGCGAATGAATGTAGGCTGTGCTTCAACGGTCTATAGAGTCATTTAGTTAGTCAGCGTAGCTGGGGAACATAGTGGTGAACGCTGCTGGGCTTTGGATAAACATTGATGTGGTAGTGAGTTTTCATGGCTGTCCTGGGGAATATTTAGCTTGCAAGCAATGTACGCATATACAATGAATATTGTACTTTACATATATTTATAAAGCAGATACGTCTTGTCGGCGAAATTGCAACTACCATGAAAATTGTACTGTAATTAATGTTTTTTAAAACAAAAAATAGCAAATAACAAAATAAATTCTGAAGCCTAGCTCTATAATAAAAACGTCCATAGCTTACCCCATGGAAGATAAAGATAATTCAAAAGCTGATAAAAATGCGATTGGAGATTCGGAATTGCACCTTTAGCTTGGGACATAGTCAGGCGTAGCAAAATACACAATTAGGGGACCATATATCTGCTACAAAATAGTACTATGGGTTGTGCTGCTTTTGTACAAAGCTGTGGATTTAATGCGAAATGTGTATTTTCTCGAATTTAGTGCACTGAAGGTCTAATAGTTGTTGGGAATATATATATATATATATATATATATATATATATATATATATATATATATATATATATATATATATATATATATATGCGTGTGCATTGACATGATATATATGTATTACATATTTCACTCGTGCTGCTTGTGTGTAAACGATATACTTATATATATATAGGGTTTAAAGACCGCGATCGAGCCGGGTTGAAATTTGTCAGGGGATCGGTTCGGTTGGGCTGGGGTTGGCCCACCTAATATTTTATTTGGTTTAGACTAACTGCAGTAAAATGAATTGAGCTAACTACGTTGAAAGTGCACACAGTCGAAGTAGGAGTTGTAAACAGTCCGACTGCTCTCGCAGGATTTTTTGTTGTAAACAGTCCGACTGCTCTCGCAGGGATTTTTTTTTGCATTTTTGGGGGCAAATGCCAACTTTAATTTAAATTTGCCTACAAAAGGTTAAAAAACCCGCCAATTTGCTCAGTTACATAGTCTTACCACCAACTAGAAATATCCTGCGGTGTAGTAGATGCAAAAATACTTTTCCTAAGTAAATGTCTCCTTCTTGCTTGGCTAAAACATAAGCGGGTTTTCCTCTGTTGGACTAACAAATATGCCAAATTTTACATATTTTGGCTAAAAATGTCCAGATTTTTTATGTGGAGCTTAAAATTGCTAAAGTTTTTCCTACAATAATTCAAATCAAACAAACTTACGCAATCGCCCCATGTATTTCGACTGCCCCAATTTCTACTGCAGAACTTTAGTAGTTTAGACAAACCATATGATGTTACTTTTTATCTGTTATCGGCGCCAATCAGAAGAAGTCCCCAATCTAGGGATGGTATGCGTGTGGCATTTTACGGTTGCCCTTCGTAAAAACATTCTATAACGGTTCGCGCCATCAGACAAATATTTGACTAATTTGGTTCTGTGTCCGCTGGCAATTGTTTCTTCCTCCAGGTAAAAACACACATTTTTATAAGAATATAGTAAGCATTTTTTCAATAATTCTATTGCGAATCAAATAATTATATTAAATTATGTATATAAATTTTCGCTCAAACCATTATAGGGTTTTTTTGGGTCGAAGAATTCAAATATAATATTTTTACCAATGATAAAGCCCTATGCCCTATGCAATGGAGTTACAAGAACATAAAATTGAGTACATTCGTAATGCCACAGCCCAAGCTCCGCTTACAAATGTAGTTCCACTACCGACTAGTAGATAACCAAACAAATGAAGACAGACTTTATGTTGGAAATCAAATCCGTGGATTGTAAAACCTTTGAAACACCTGAAAATAATAAAATAATAATATAATAATAATAAAATAAAAATAATAATAATATAATAATAATAAATAAATAAAATATAATATATAATATAATAATAATAATAATAAATAATAATAATAAAATAATAATAATAAATAATAATATAATAAATAAAATAAAAATAATAATAAAATAATACGGTGAAGCTGGACTCTAGATAACAAAACCACAGTACCTAGCATGCTTGGTAACCTTTTTTATCCATAAGCTCAGCGAATCATATTCTGGTATAGTGCGGCTCAGGTAGTGGTTCCTCGTAAAATGTTCAGTGGAGTTGTACATTGCATGAGCTTGATTTCGAATAGTGGTATCGATTTTCGACGCGAAGTCTGTGTCGCGATTTAGGAGCTGCCAAACATAGGTACCCGCATGGCAAGACTTGGCAGTGAACCCGTAAAATACAGTATTTTGTCCTTTTGAACCGTAATATATGGTAGGAGCTCTTGCCGTTCACATAAAGAGCACATCATCACCCCTTTTGCTCTCGAACAAAAACTTTTTGTCGAAGTCAGTCCATGCGAAGATGAGTTATGCGTGACGCCGACAGACAAAATTATCACGGCTTTTCCCCTAGCACCCTCACTGGAAACTCCAATTTTATAATAGTCGGTTATCGGATTATTATATGATCCGGCTGGATGGGGTTCGGCCGGGTTACGGTCTCGCCGTTCGGGTTATTGATATGTCCCAAACCGGTGCGGTCTCTAATAATATAATTTAATTTGTCGGTGCATTCTTTTAAACGTGCGTTGAGTATGTCGTTACCTATGTAGCCAGCAATAGTGGATTATATAACAGACTTAGAAATTTTTTGTAAGTTGTACATAGAAGGTTAGCAAGGGTCAGTAACAATTATCCGAGGTTCGTCGCCTCACGGGGAAGTAGATGGTGTCGCCGAGGATGTCGTAGAATGTTGAAATTTACAAAATTTCATAATTTCTTTTAACTTTGCTAAATTTTTTGCAAATTTTGCCTTTGTGCTGCAATGTGCCAAAAAATTTTTGCCAGTCCACCGATTTTCCAAAAGTTCCCCAATTTTGGCAAAATTATCCGCGTGTGTCGGGGGTGGTGGCGGTAAATATAGCCTAGGGGAATAGTTCTCTATTGACAACTATTGTCTTTAGATTTTCGTTGTTGCTGAATCTAATGTAATATTTGTATTCCCGTGGTATGCATCCATTATGGGAATCCGGTAGGTGCCTACAACGCGGAGGAATGACGCTCGAAAGTATGCGTTGTAAAATTGTCCGCGCTTCTTGGATTCAAGGGGACGATAAATGTGGCTTAAAGGGTAGCCCTTTATGGACACTTATGACTCTATAGGTTTCCTGCTGTTGCTATAGCCAATGTAAAATTTGTATTTTTGTGGTATGCATCCGATACGGGAATCGATAGGTAAGTGCCTACAACGCGGTGAAATGATGCTTGAAAATATACATTTCTTAATGATATATAAATTTCGGCAGTTAGCGTTCTTTTGGTCAATTATTAGAAGAAATAAATGGCTATATGGTTTTGATTTGAGTTGAAAATGGCAGCAACGATGCCGTTAATGTATTGCTCTGGAGACAGGCTCAACTCGGAACTTTGAAATAATTGTTGAGAGCAGAATAACCATACTCACACTGTTTCCCCTGGCCGCTCGATTTATTAGATTATATAAACTTTATCACGCTTATGTATGCGTAGACTTTGTCTAACCATTTATATTTTTGGGGACTCTCTGAAAATATCGTTAACAGCAGTATTCAACGTACGATAGGATTTTTTTGTAGATGAATTGTGAATTCAATTGCATGATCAATTTATATGTTCTCATTTTATTAGCTGTTCTATCCCTATGGCATACATCGACCGAAGTCCCAGCGGAAAACCAGGGGGTGGGGGTGGCATTTTCGACGCCGGAAAAGGCATCTATGGGTTCGGCGCCTTCAGGGGGTAGCCGGGTCTTTGAGCTGAGCCTCAGGGGTAACCCCCCTTCACCGCCTATGACCATGTATGACTTATGTACCTCTAAAGCTGCACACCTTTCCGCTACCGGACACCCAGTGAAACGAAGTGTACATATTATTGCGGGGTTGTATATAGTTGTGATATTATTCAAATTTATTGCTGGTTTATAAATTATATACATATATGGGGGATTTGCAGGTACCTTGCTAAATAGAACATTTTACATGAGTCGTTTATAGGTCAGACAGCGGCTAACACCAAAGTCATACAGAAGTAGTCTGAAGTATTTTATAAAATGCTATTTTGATCTGACGATATTTCGCCGTCAAGAGAGGCGCTTGCAAAAAATAGTATTAATTGATTAGGTCATGTTTGACTTTAAAAAGTCGTATTTGTCTGTCTGTTCTAGCGACCTTTTAATTCACGTCTGACACTAGTAGGTAAGCCATATAGTTAGTGTACGATATTATAACGATGTGTGCTTTAAGCTAGCTGCGTTGCCAGGCGATCTTAGGCGGTCCTACGAATGTGTTGTTGGTTTTGACTCGACAGATGGTCGCAAGTTGAAAATTTTTTCCATTTGTAAACTGAGGGGGACGCCAATCAAAACAGGATGATGGGGCACAGACCACAGGGTTGCGCTCTTGCTTTAGGCAAACAAAAATAACTAATACCACCCCTTAAATTACACACACATATATACATAACAGGGAATAACCGGTACCGTCCATTTAAACCGGAACCTGGTCTTCGAAACTTATATATAGTAAAACAGATGAATCAAGAAATGAAGGTACAGTGCATTAAAAATAATATTTACATTAAACTTAATGTATTGCGATGGTATTATTGCCTTTCCGGCACTTTAAAGAGACAAACGAAGCTAATAATGTTCCTTTAATGATCAATATGTGGGTTTTTGGACCCCCAGAGCAAAAAAATGCTTTCCGTTATACACCCTTCGTATGTTGCGTCAAACTTAATGTGCTTATGACGGATGGCGCGTAGAATAAACACTTTCGCTTTGTCTCCAGTCGGTCCCTTTGCTACACATACATACGTTTGATACATGTTATCTTATAGGAAAGTTGAAATTATTGGTTTATATGGTTCTAAGAGAAAATAATAGAATGTATTATAATTTTCTGATCATTGGTCAGAGACACTGCTTACACTAGCGTTGGGAAACCAGTGCCCGTCAGTTATATATGACAATGATGATAACTTTCTAATCAGAATGCTATAAATCAGACAGACTGTGATACTGCTCGCACACTTTCAATAAATACAGTTCATTGCCAAGAACGCAGTTTCTGGCTGCGTTGCAGACACTGTTACTTTACTTCAATGTAGACTGATTTACAACGTTTACAAGCGCACTGGCTGGTGCTTCAGGCAATTTATACTAGTCAAGCTTATAACTAAATACTTTTACATAATCCATACTCTGTTACCGAGTTGGACCGGTTTAATTCTAACACACCCCGCAGACTTCTGAATGTGTGAAATAGGTGCTACAAGCATCGACCTGGCTTTGTTTTGTTAACGAACTCCTGCAGGTTAAGATGAAAAATTCCTACCGAAATTATGTGTCCTACTTACTTTTCACACGGTAAATTGCTGAGATAATCTTTTCTTTTGCTTGGTTGTATTGGGATTTGATCATTGTTTATATATTATATATATATAGGTTTAGATGGACGACAGATGAAGCAAAAATGTGAAAAATTTCAAACCGGAATTTCGGTTCCGGCATGGTTTTTGGAACACGATTTTCGCCGGAACCGGAATTCCGGTTACTCACTAATACCTATATATCTATATAGCTGACTGCAGGGCATAGCACACTCTTCCAAATTGGGGTGGAACTATATATGGAAAAATTGCGAGGTTCTAAAGTGGCGGGTGAGAGAAGGGGTCAATATTGCTGTGGCACGGCTTACATATAATACGTGATATATATATATATGTAATATGTATATATAAATATTGCAAAATACACGTCGTTAGACGACACATCATTCGACTGGTTTCGATTGTTATCTAGCACAGGATATATATTATTTGTTATTTGCGAATAAGCAAAATAGTATAGCCTAAGAGTTTTGTGCGTATAGTAGTATCACTGTGAAAGCTTAGCAGATCGACGCAACAGAAACCGGAAATTAGCTTTTGAAGCTGCGTGAGACGCATTTTCTATTGCTATAATATTGTTGATATTGTATATTGTCGGGCTGACATTTTTACAGCAATGTCTTATTATTATATTTGGGAACGTGTCCAGGGCATAGCCAGAAAATTTTACCTGAAGAACCTTATTAATTGTCGCTGTAAACTGAACAGATGGATCTGACGGTTACCAGCTGGAAATTTTAGCAGTTTTTGACCTTGGCACAGCGCTTCACCTCACGTGGTTATGCCCCTGACTGCGAATACTTGTTAAACGGATTAAGGCGGTTCGGGTTACACATTTTTGTTAGTTCAAAATTTTATTCAGTTCCTAAGGTACATACGAGACTTTACACGTACTGCAATGTTCTGCTTCTGAAACGCGTTCAGACGACTCGTAATGAGAAATCATTAAGCGTCGTTCGCACAGCATGCTTACTAGCGTTCGCA
Organism: Trileptium ribeirensis; assembly: GCA_030248225.1. Lineage (NCBI taxonomy): Eukaryota > Metazoa > Nematoda > Enoplea > Enoplida > Thoracostomopsidae > Trileptium > Trileptium ribeirensis. Next base: position 3,993 of record JASANE010018382.1, on the reverse strand, counting down.
GAACATTGCCACACATGTTTATAATAAAATAGAAAATTCACATAAGGAAATGAATAACGTAAGAGCAGAAAGGGGGGTAAGACCTCGCTTCTTACATCTGCCTATATATCAGTATAATATAACAAGTTTAGTCGATAAAACAATTTATAGTGTAATCATGTTAAATATAACAATTTTGGTAAGAAAACATTGATACAAATTATTTTGGTTGAGTGAAATAGAAATGGAAAGGAGGGGGTAGACATACTCATTAACATTTGTTTAAAGGTTTCTACTAAATTTTAGAAACTGACCCAAATCTATTTCCTTTAAAAGTTCCTTGAATACTTGGAGACTTGAAGCAGCTGCCCGGGGCATACCGTTCACATATTCGGGCAGGTTGTTCCAAACGTTAATATTGCGAGCCAAAAAAGAATGGCTTAGTGAATTTGTTCTGCACTTTGGTTTACGCAATTTAAATGGGTGACCTCGCGTGTTTTTGCAGTTGAAGACATGAAATAGCTCATGGTCTGTGTTTCCCACAGGATCGTGAACGTATTTGAACATCGTAGCTAGATCAATTTTGAGTCGCCTCAGTTCAAGTGGCTCAATGTTCTTAGTTGTGAAAGGTTTTTGAATATGACAGTTGAAACGTTTACGCGTTGATCAGCAACACTAAAATAGCATTAGGGAGGTTTGGAAAATTTGTTTGTAGCCCATAAAGCTGGTGTCCCAAACTGTTATTATTCTAACCAGCTGAATATATGTATCAAATAAAGATTATATAAGTATACTGGGCTCTCCAAATTGGCAAGGGGGATGGCATTTTTTGGTTCACACTGGTTCAAAACCGGTGCCCCGCTATTCATACCCATGGCAAAATTTTGTGCTTCCCTCGGTTTATTGCATCTTGGCAAATTTCTTGTTTTCAATGGGTCCAAAGTACATAACATTTGTGCTAAAATTCCGTTCTGAAATTTCGCAAATTTTGTTAAAATTTGAGTCAATATCGCCTTTTCTCTCTATCAAAAGCGTTTTGGCAGTGTTTCTCCCACGATTTTTAACCGTTTTTTGGCAAAATCGGGCGCCCCCCCGTCCGTTTCATGCCCCCTGACATAATCTTCAGCGAATGGAAAGCCCAGGTGTATTAGTTATGCATCGTCTAATGGTTTGTTTGGTCCAGATCGATTAAGTAGAAATTTGAGCCAATATCCGTTAAAAATCTTGTCCAACCGTGTACCAAGCCCATTTTAGAGGTTGTTTTGACCTACATAATGTTTACCAGGTGTCCGCGTCCTGGAAAATTCGGATAATCCTGGAAATTGGCTCTGCATCCTGGAAAATCCTGGAAATTGAAAGGACCATAGTGTAAAAAGAGGCAAATCCTGGAAAATCGCCAGAAAAATCCTGGAAATTCATAAACATTTTTCAACAAAATTTGTATTTTTTTAAAAATTGTTAAACTTTTGTTTTTTTTTCTTTCAGATTTTCCCACATCAGCGTCAGGAGCCATACTTTTATATATTATTTATCATGGCCTCTCAATCATTGATTAATAATTTTCAGAATATATATAGGCTCTTGAACCACAACATTGTTTCTTTGTTTGTAGTTACTGGTTTCAGATTTCATTTGATTCAGTTATTACAGATTAACTCTGTTGGGGTTCCAGAGTATAACTATATATTCTGAATTTTATTTGTGCTGCAGACGTACTGATAAGTAATATAATTATGCCGAAATTGAAATGCAAATTTCTCGACTCCTGGTTAGATGCAAATCGTTTTCCCGAATTCGCCAATTGGCTCATAGCTACATAGCTTATTCAACTTTCTACGCTGGTTCAAAATATGTATAATACTTATGTAATTTTTTCTTATGGGAAAATCGTAATGACGCAGGGTGTCCGCGACCAATGAAATCCAAAAACAAATTCTCCAAATGAAAAAAGAGTCATTACAAAGCTTAAAAATTCATCCCTTCACCAATATTGTTGCATTTAAAAATCCTGGAATTCGCTCAAAAAATCCTGGAAAATCCTGGAAATTCATGACCGGAAATGCTCGGACACCTTGTATAATTTCCGAAGTTTGGACTAGCCAGGACAAGCTCACAATGATGTATTGAAACGGAACGAACGCAGCGAGCGAAGTTTCCAATGAGGGCGCTAGGTGGAAAAATCGTGAAAATTTTTTTCTCTGTCTCTGTCATCAGAGCCGTGCCGACCGCTTCAAGTACACCCACTTGGGTAGAACTTTAGGTGTTAAAAGGGCCTCGCGATTGAGATTTTCGTGCATTTTATAAATTGAAAAATATTGCATTTAAAATTTTACGACGATTTAATTTGCGTACTTATAGGTGGAACTTATCTTCGCTGGAAATCAAAATATCCAAAAAGCTGTATGTATATGTTTTTCGGCAATCTCAATACGATGGTTTGGTTATTTATGGGTTGTTTTCGATAGGTTTAGGGTCATTGACGATTTGGGACTTTCAGTGGGTTATGGTCATACTAGTTTATATCAAACATAAAGCCCGTCATATCAAGGTGATTTCACGAAATTATCACTAGATATGACACCATGCTCGCTTCGTTTCACCGTCGCTTGAGAGTTACAAGTTATTTGGGACTGCTGAATTAAGTCCGTTATAACTTAGAAAAAAGAAAAGATGAGAGTGAGAATTCAGGAGCTACGGGCGGCCATTCGACATAGAATTAGACATATTGTGAAGTTTTACAGGTATCCGCATACCTGCGGGACAGTGAGTAATGGGGACCGAAATCACGTGGAATCGGTACTGCAATTTTTACCGGAACCGGAACCTGGTTTTATCTATAAGGTAAAATAGTAGAAGTATTAATGAGCATCATGTTTGTTGGATTTGAACGATATGCATATAGAATGATCTATCCGATTAAAAACGATAGTTTTGTTATTTTAAACATACATTGGGTATGTTATTACACTATTAATGTGTTGCAAGGGGCTATGAATGCTAAAGTTTGGTAACAAAATTGTGAAATTTTCACATTTTTTCAATTAGTTGTACGTTGGTGGCTGTATTGAGTCAATAGATTTTTCGGATAGGTGGCTGGCTATGATGAATGAAATTGTAGCTAATTAGGTATGTACTAGGACCCGAAATCGTATATGTTTTTCTTAAAATTTTAATATCCTTGGAAGCTGTGATTTATAAATTTCGAATGTTTCCACTTACCGCTGTTTTGCCAGGTTAAGGATAAGAAGAACCATTGCTGTTCGGATGGATAAAATCATACTGGCTGTATATAACCGAAAATTTGTGAACCATCGCAACGAAGCCAGAAAGTGATATGTTTTGATAAATTTTCAGGCCATGGAGATAGCCTAAAAATCGAGCATGTGGCCGTAAAAAAATCAGAATCAAAATTTGTGTAACATTTTCGGGGTCTTTTCGGTTATCCGCCCCAACCCGAATTTCGTCAATTTTAAAGGTACAGATAAAATTTTGGTATCAATCGATTCAGCTCGATGAGCTGGTTCAGAAAATACCCATTTTACCCACATCCCTGACAATTTTTTTTCGATTTTTTGAGGTCCCAATGGTCCCCCCTCGGGAACCCAAAAATTTTTTCTTCGGAATATGGTCATATTGGGCATCATTCGACTCGGCTTGGTGAGACAAGTCGATTAGTGTGTAATCTTCTGAAATCTACCACACCGTTAGAAAGTTATGATGGCCCAAGTAACCCTGAGGCGCAGAAATAAATTGCAGGCCATGTCGTTCTGGGTATACTAAGCCTAAGCCTTAGTCTTAGCCTAAGCTAAGGCCCTTATATGAGACATACACTAAGCCTAAGACTAAGTTGGGGGGCTACCGCCCCCCGAACCCCTTCGATTTGTCTCATCAAGCCGAATCGAATGATACCCAATATGACCATATTCCGAAGAAAAAATGTTTGGGTTCCCAGGAGGGCCTTTGGGACCTCAAAAAATCGAAAAAAAATTTTGTCAGGGATGTGGGTAAAATGGG
>JASANE010018381.1:0-20445 GCA_030248225.1 Trileptium ribeirensis | reverse complement strand
CAAAATTCCGTGGGGGCTATTGCCCCCCAAAGTGAAAGCCTTTGGGCTGTCCTCGCCCCTGGCACATTTGTATTTGGCGCCTTTAATGCGTTCAATAAAATGACGTTTCACACACCATTTGTTTCATTATATAGAGCAGGAATTCATCGAATACCATTGGATACGACTGTGTAAGCTATTGTCAAAACTTCCACGTGGTGCGCCCTCCATAATACCACCAAGTTAGTTATGTTGATGACTAGTACATTATATAAGCCGTTAAATTGAAAATTTTGCAATAGGCAGAATCGTATAGGGCAGTCATTCTCTATCACATTACATAAAGCCAAAAACATAGGAACGTACGGGTAAGCAGACTGTATGCATAGTGCGGATACAAATATGTAAAAGTAATCCATTAAAATAAATTGACAAACTAAAACGTCACTAAAGTTTCGGCTGCTGTTTGCTGAACAAAATATTTTTGGAAACTGGAGATTTATTAGTATTTGTCAGTTAACATATCTGACATCATCTATCCAACCAGTCGAATAGTAAAGACAAGAGCGCATTAGACAAGACATTGACACTTTTCTGCATTCTAAAATTCTAATGTTAATCTCTTTTTGATGACGCACGCAATTTCGCTCTGACCCCCTGTCCCATCCCTCCTCCGCGCCCCAGTTTTAGCGGGTCGTCATGCACAGACCCTGTGTGGTAGCTCGTACCCCCCCCAGTTTTAAGGGATCGATTTGCAAGCAGCTGCCGGTTCAACCGACCCCTTCTCCAAAAATAACTGGGAGGGCGTCCGAGCTATCCCCCCAAAACGGGGGGGCGGGTCTGTGCATTAAGACCCTCTAAAACTGGGGGAATCAGATCGAAAGCGCCCGCGTCATTAAACACGGGCTAACATTAGAGTCCAGGGAAGTGTCATACTCATCTCTAATGCACTCTGGGTATAGGTAATACCGAATTATTCTGGAAATCCAACCTGAATCCAAAGAGCAAAATAAATTGGCCACAATGAACAAAATTTACTCTCGAAATTGTTGTCCTGGTTTCCTTGTGGCTGTTGATCTTCCCCAATGACACTTAGAGTAGCAGTTGGACGCTCCAAATCTGGATCATAATTGATCACATCATCGACGACACCGATTTTTCGTTTGCTGGCAATCGCTCGTTTCTTGTTTGATTTTCTCGATATCTTTGATTTTGGCTTCTGCGGCTCGCTATCACTGCTAGTTTCATTGGCGCTGTTTCGCTCAGATGTGCTGGTTGTATGATCATGCGGTGGTGTTTCATTGTCAGGAAGAAAAGACTCGGAGCTATTTGTCGGTTCTTGCTGATCGTCTAGATCCGGTTCTGCTTTATTTAAGCTGTTGTTTGTTTTAACGAGATCATCGTTTACGCTATAAGCTAATTCGTTATCACAGTAATTTTTTACTTGTTGATGGGCTAAATTCGATAAATGTGCCCTGTGTGAATCTGTGATTTGATCAGTAAGTAATTTGATTTGTAGTGATCCACGCCTCAATGTTCCTAGGTTGCTATCGAAGTTGCTTCGTGCAGTGAGATTATTGGGTTGATATATTGATGAATTTGGTAGTCCTAAGTGTCCAACTTCCAAGGAATGTCTTCGAAGCTTATTCGCCGCCTTGTCGATACGAAAGTGCCGGACAGTTCTATGGTTATTCCTAACTTTCTGTGTCTTTTTAACGTACACCCAATCTGATCCATTAGGCTGGTTATAGCCAGACCACCTTGTGGTGTCGGGAAGCCTGGACATTAAAAGATGTGCTATTTGAATTATATAACACAGTACCAGTATAATTTTTCAATCATACATAATTATTAATGGTGGTAACCAGAGCTATAATTGTACCTTATCCTGTAAATACCAACAGTCACAAAGTCTGTCTGTGTGTCATAGTGTTTTTGTTGCTTTTCGTTTTAAGTTCAACTATTCGCTCTAATTTTGGAATATTTTTTATAAAAGCTTTAATTCCGCCCTCGGCGAATCGAAATTTAATGACACCAAATACGAATAAATTTCATCGAAATTAAAATTTTATGGGAATTTAATAAATTAAAATTTTGACTGAAATCTCATTTTAAGTTCAACTATTCGCACTAATTTTGGAATATTTTTTCGAATCGAATTTAATGACACCAAATACTAATAAATTTCATCGAAATTAAAATTTTATGGGAATTTAATAAATTAAAATTTTGACTGAAATCTCATTTTAAGTTCAACTATTCGCTGTAATTTTGGAATATTTTTTTGAATCGAATTTAATGACACCAAATACTAATAAATTTCATCGAAATTAAAATTTTATGGGAATTTAATAAATTAAAATTTTGACTGAAATCTCATTTTAAGTTCAACTATTCGCTGTAATTTTGGAATATTTTTTCGAATCGAATTTAATGACACCAAATGCTAATAAATTTCATGGAAATTAAAATTTTATGGGAATTTAATAAATTAAAATTTTGACTGAAATTACTGCGTCATATAATTAATAACCCTCTATTTAGTTGAAATATACACTATTTTTGAAATCGTTTAATATAGCCCCAACGCCAAGCTAAAATGGCTGAAAAATTTGTATTCGAACAGAGATGATAAGCAGTTATAAGATGATAAGGAATATAATTGTTACTCGATAGCATAAGTTTAATGTAGCAAAAGTTCTGAATTATTTCAATTGTAGCCACAACACCGGCTCTTAAAAATTCAATAATTGAAATTCAGTTATTTTGCTTATTTCAAAATACCTATAAATCAATGTCATGTTTTGAACGAACGCGCATCGAACGAGCAGAATACATCGGGTAAGCAAGTAGCAGTCATTTCAGCAGGGTACCGTATAATTGATATAAAACTGGAAAAACCTGCCCGATTTTGACAATCTTTTGTTTCTTGCTTCTATTTTGTGGTGGACAGACAGTTTTATAGACTTTATATACATTTCCATTCGATTGGAACTCAAACCGACGGCTCTGTTCTTAAACCTAAACAGCTCTGAGTTTTGACCATCGTGTCCGGTGACCTCAGGAAACCTTAATAAAATTAATGTCTTTATAATATGGCTATGCTGGGTAATATGCAAACTACTTGAACAGTTGAGTTGAACTTTGACAATATTGTTAAAGCTTTCACTGCTGCTCCAACGCAGGTTTAACGTTGCTTAAATTAAAATGTCACGATTTTTCTAATTTCATATGAATACTTTGCCACAAAAAATTTTGAACAGTGCATTAAATTCTAGGGTCTTTCCTAAAATCCCCCAACTCTCAATTGGTTATTTTTGAAGACACAGCATAACTTTTGGTACCATTCGACTGAGCTCGGCGAAGCTGAATCTGAAAATATTCATTTCGTCCACCAAAAAATTTTGAACAGTGCATTATATTCTAGGGTCTTTCCTAAAATCCCCCAAACCTCAATTCGTCATTTTTGAAGAAACAGCATAACTTTTGGTACCATTCGACTGAGCTCGGAGAAGCTGAATCTGAAAATAATCATTTCGTCCATTGTTGTGGCAAAAGTTTTATTTCGATTTTTTGGGTACCAATGGCACACCCTCAGTACATAATATTTAAAAAAATTTTTCTCGGTAAATGTATAATTTTATATACCATTCGAACCCCATTGAATAGCTGAGCTCAATGATTGAGTAATCACCGGTTGGGTCATGGGTTAAGGAGTTATTTCTATTTATCTTAAATCCTAAGCCTATAGCTGAACTAGTTAGGCTCAGTTTGTTAACCCATGATTCGATCTCTGTGATATTTCCACTGTTCCACTCAGATCGTTAATGCAACCCGAATATTTGTATAAAGTAGTACAAAATTTCAATCGTAACAAGAGGCTTCTTTGAAGGGCTTAACAAATTTTACTGAATCTATAGTAAATTCTTAACTACTGTGGGTGTTTAGGCCTTGTATATACTATTTTATTGAGATTAGGTAACTACAGCAAATATCTACCTGGTAGTAATCATAACTCAGCAACGGAAAGTCGGATCGATGTCATCAGTAGCTTAGGATATTTGATTTGATATGTTCCAACGCACTTCGTATCACATCACTTCCAAATTTTTTATGAAATAATCTTACTCGTCCATTTTACTTTATGCAAATTCACAAATATTAGTTTCACATTTGCATCTGTGGAATGGATTAGCCAATTTAATTGAACTTAGCGTTTAGTAAATGCGATTGACGTCCTGCGCCGTCGATCGGTATGTAATATTTTGAACGTTGAACGAGCTTCTGCTCAAAATCAATAAGTTCTAAAACGTCATTCATAATTCAAAACCGCGAATAGTTCGATGCCCGATTTTGCATATCAGTTGTACGGAATTGCAGAAAAGGTAAAATCCCTTATTTGTAACCTTATACGGTACCTGAAAAATTTGTGTAGTGTCTGCTTATCAGATTACGTATTCCAGTGATGTGTTCAATAAAGTTTAAAATTTCAGCGAATTTAATTTCGTTTCAGGTGAAATACGTATCGTTTACTCGAGTTAGTACTAAATTTTTGTTCATTTTATATCAAACTTCGGTTACAGTTCCAGCCCATTTTACTAAAATCATGCCGCCATTTAGTACACATTGGTGAAATCGGACCCTGGAAAATCAGTAATAAATTTAGGTGCAGCGAAGTAAACCACTGTTTTCACGATTTATTCCCGATGTAATTATATATAATTAAGCCAAACTAATCTGGAAACTTCGGTTACAGTTCCAGCCCATTTTACTAAAATCGTGCCGCCATTTAGTATACATTGGTGAAATCGGACCCTGGAAAATCAGCAATAAATTTAGGTGCAGCGAAGTAAACCACTATTTTCACGACTTATTCCCGATGTAATTATGTATAATTTAGCCAAACTAATCTGGAAACTTCGGTTACAGTTCCAGCCCATTTTACTAAAATCATGCCGCCATTTAGTATACATTGTTTTTATTATTTAATTAAATTATTATTTTTTTTATTTGGTGAAATCGGACCCTGGAAAATCAGCAATAAATTTAGGTGCAGCGAAGTAAACCACTATTTTCACCATTTATTCCCGATGTAATTATGTATAATTAAGCCAAACTAATCTTATGGAAAAAAAGCTTCGGTTACAGTTCCAGCCCATTTTACTAAAATCATGCCGCCATTTAGTATACATTGGTGAAATCGGACCCTGGAAAATCAGCAATAAATTTAGGTGCAGCGAAGTAAACCACTATTTTCACGATTTATTCCCGATGTAATTATGTATAATTAAGCCAAACTAATCTGGAAACTTCGGTTACAGTTCCAGCCCATTTTACTAAAATCATGCCGCCATTTTGGGGCCCTGGATGGGAAACTTGGCTGAACAAAAAGAAACACTATTTTAGATTCCCCAATGCCATCTGTATAATTAAGCCAAACTAATCTGGAAACTTCGGTTACAGTTCCAGCCCATTTTACTAAAATCATGCCGCCATTTAGTATACATTGGTGAAATCGGACCCTGGAAAATCAGTAATAAATTTAGGTGCAGCGAAGTAAACCACTATTTTCACGATTTATTCCCGATGTAATTATGTATAATTAAGCCAAACTAATCTGGAAACTTCGGTTACAGTTCCAGCCCATTTTACTAAAATCATGCCACCATTTAGTATACATTGGTAAAATCGGACCCTGGAAAATCAGCAATAAATTTAGGTGCAGCGAAGTAAACCACTATTTTCACGATTTATTCCCGATGTAATTATGTATAATTAAGCCAAACTAATCTCGAAACTTCGGTTACAGTTCCAGCCCATTTTACTAAAATCATGCCGCCATTTAGTATACATTGGTGAAATCGTACCCTGGAAAATCAGTAATAAATTTAGGTGCAGCGAAGTAAACCACTATTTTCACGATTTATTCCCGATGTAATCACGTATAATTAAGCCAAACTAATCTGGAAACTTCGGTTACAGTTCCAGCCCATTTTACTAAAATCATGCCGCCATTTAGTATGCGTTGGTGAAATTGACCCTGGAAAATCAGTAATAAATTTAGGTGCAGCGAAGTAAACCACTATTTTCACGATTTATTCCCGATGTAATTATGTATAATTAAGCCAAATAAATCTGGGAACTTCGGTTACAGTTGCAGCCCATTTTACTAAAATCATGCCATCATTTAGTATACATTAGTGAAATCGGACCCTGGAAAATCAGTAATAAATTTAGGTGCAGCGAAGTAAACCACTATTTTCACGATTTATTCCCGATGTAATTATGTATAATTAAGCCAAACTAATCTGGAAACTTCGGTTACAGTTCCAGCCCATTTTACTAAAATCATGCCGCCATTTAGTATACATTGGTGAAATCGGACCCTGGAAAATCAGCAATAAATTTAGGTGCAGCGAAGTAAACCACTATTTTCACGATTTATTCCCGATGTAATTATGTATAATTAAGCCAAACTAATCTAGGAGCTACTCCAAATTTTTGAGTCTATATTAAGATTCAAGGAACCTTTACGGTACAGTGTTCATTCCGTGCTTATCCTTCAATTATTGGGCGGTATGTACAAAAATATGTGCGCTATTTACAAGCATCAAAACAGTTAGCACTGAAATACCCGTTGTCGTTGCTAAAGACAGCCGTCCGTCAAATCCATAAGAATTGCCACATTGTCCTATTTTAAAGTTAGTGCTATCCAGAATTATGTACACTTAAAATCTGACTACTTTTCAAGAATGTATACTTCATTTAACTTTTTAAATTAAGCACTGGCATGTTTGACTGAACATTTAGAACCTCAGACATATGTATAATAAGTTTTTTATTGGAATACCGGCCATTTTGCGATAAAACCCATATAATCTCGTAGCTAGGCACACGATGCGTATATAGTATATTTTACTTGCATGACGATAGTTGGGGTTTCGAGGCTTGCTGACGCTTTTTATATGAATATCATAAAGTGTTGATGGCTTTTACTGAAGAGTATGACACTGTTCAGCTTATGCAAGTTAGGTCTTTAGGCATGTCGCGGTACGTTTCGCGCTACTCCCTTCCCCCTGTGAATTGCATATATAAATGTATGTGAATATTATCAACTGACATGTCTGAAAATTTCATTCAGGCGAATTCATACTAAGGGACCATTCTAATTTTAACAAGTTTTATATTTCATTGGATGTCATTGGATTCCATCATGCATGTAAATTTAATACAACGGGGTTTTGTAAACGTCTACATGTTTTTTGACGCGAATATTCGCAATTCACGTAAATTTGATATGTGTGTTGCTTTCAGTGACAGAAATGTCATTTATGCTTTGGGCACGGGAGAAGTATAATAAGGGGCTCCACCATAATTTTGTGGATACCCTCATAGTTTCATGTCGTTACGCCGAAAATAAATCACTTTGCGATCAGGGATGTCTCTTTTGCGATACATCTTCCATGGCCCTGTTCAACGTTGAATAATTAAAATAGGTTAATCTGTTAAGCCCTAATGCGGCTGTTACGTTATAAAGGACACCCATCCATATGACAGTTTTGTCTCCCAAGGGTATAGACCAAACCATCCAGTGGCATAAGGTGTAAAACTACACTATAATGAAATAGATGGTGTAGGAGCCACCATAATCTAGCTAGAGTGTCTATATCTACCTATTGTTTATTACTGACAGCGTCAAGGACACCATCCATAAACACATGGTGTGTTTGCACACATTTAAACATATATGGTGTGTAAATAACAGAATGGCGTAGCTGACACCATATAAATTTTATGGTGTAGTCTATACCACACCAATATCGACACTACGCTACCTATGTATACCGTTTGAAATACTATCAGAAACACCATGGTGTCTAAGGCACTACATAATGGATGGTGTCAGAGACACCCAGGAGGGGAAACTTGCACCTGGGCTCCGTTATAACATAAACCTTGCATAAAAGCGTTAAAACACTAAAATTTCTAATAACATGTTTATATAGTCATGCAATAGCCATTAATATAGAAACAGCTCGGGTGACAAACTATAAGAAATAGCAAACGAGCTCTCGCAATACCGCTGTCCAAAATACCATCGAAACGCGATGAAAGACCTATTAAGGTTTCCATGAAGGCTAGACTCAAATTTTCTTTCTTAAAATAGAAACAGAATGCCGCCAGAATGAACCATATCTAGGGTGCTCACAAAAAATGTAGACTATTAAGTACTATGCCGCCAATATAATACACTTCACCATATTGGTCAAGTCGACGCAAAAGAACGTTGTACAACATTTTTGCAGCGACCACAAAATCATTAGCAAACCGTAATAATTTATACGATAGACGAAAATGCATTAAAATCACAACATATCTGGTGGCTAGCAATTTATCTTCTAAAAGATAATTGTTTCTCTATTGAGATATAATGTGATTCCTAAATATTGTCGCATACTCCGGTGAATTTATTGGAGTTTGGTCGCAAGGCATAGCTATTAAATTTGCAATAAACTATCGTCGTAACTGTGGGCTTGCAATTTCTGTTGCGTTCTACGATATAATGTTTTATATTATTAGTAAAGGAGTAGGGTACTAAATGTAGGAGTAGTTTTATATTATTAGTAAAGGAGTAGGGTACTAAATGTAGGAGTAGTTTTATATTATTAGTAAAGGAGTAGGGTACTAAATGTAGGAGTAGTTTTATATTATTAGTAAAGGAGTAGGGTACTAAATGTAGGAGTAGTTTTGTATTATTAGTAAAGGAGTAGGGTACTAAATGTAGGAGTAGTTTTATATTATTAGTAAAGGAGTAGGGTACTAAATGTAAAACCAACCATTGATTACAGGTCATTAGACAATAGGTTTCAGCTAGACAGCGAAAAAACGCTGTTCCTTTTCTAAACCAAGCTGGAGCAATTTGAAACAAAAGTAACTATAAATCACATCCAGAAATGTGTTCTAGCAACGTGAGAGCGCTAGATTTTACCCCAGGGGCGTAGCAAGAAAACCAGAACTGGGAGGGGCACCAAGGTTTTCTGGAGGGGCACAAAATCCGAACTGTTAGGACACCAATGCTTTCTGGAGGGGCACAAGTTAGCTGTGTTCAGAAATTCTTGTTTTCAAAATTCGAACAGGGGGCACAGAGCCAAACGGGGGGAGCGGTGGCCGGGGCCTCCGTGGCCCCCGTTGGTCACGCCCCTGTTTTACCCGTGTAAATATTTAAAATTTGCTAAAAGACTAAGTAAGTAAAAGACTAAGTAAAAGACTGAGTTCCAATGGTATTTTTTATTCCAGGCTATGAGATTACAATCAATGAACAGATCGAAGCATTGTCGTCTTCAATAGATTGATAGATAATTGCTTTAACAATATCACATCTCATTCAGTTATAAAGTTTTGTCTAAAATTTCAAACCCTAAACGCCTGGAGTGATGATATCTCAGCTGCCATCGCAACTACTTAAAAATATGACCATAGATTGGTTGGAAAAATAGTATCATGGACCAATGTCAGTGAGAACGTAGCCAAACACATTTAGGCTTAAGTGGAGAATTTTGGGGTTTGTTAAGATCTAAAGAATCGGAAATTTAGATCTCAAACATGGATTGTTCTACTTGTGTTTCACCACAATGGAGATCGAAGTAAAGTATTGTACCCTTATGTGCAAAACCTGAAATTGCCAGTAATCAGTTAAAGTGTTCTCGAGTTAATAGACACTGCAATGAAAATTAACAAATTTGCAGGTTTTATACGTGAAATATCGATAGATTTTTTAGAGAAATGAGGAAGACGTTGAACTAGGTAATTAAGTCTCAGGACCTCCCTAGTTCGCATTAAGATGAATAATTTAAACTATTTTTTTCATATGGATTCGACCGACATTTTTTCATATTCAGAATAAGTTATGAGTATCACCGAATTTATGGCAATTAAATGTGGTAAGGCCCAACTAGCAAACTAGTATTAAGTTTAGAATATATACATTCAAACCCTTCAAACCGAAAAGAAAATGTATCAGTAGTGCGTCCGGTTTAACAGACATAAAAGAAAACATTAAGATATCTAAACTTTTATTACTGTTGTACCAGATTTGAGTAGTAACTTATGATATATTAGCGCCAGTAGATAAAGATAAATTGTACCGCAACAAATACGGCTTTGGAATGTTATAAAATTTAGAATTGGTGTTGCCCGTTGGTGCAAAACGATACTTCGACACAAAATAGAGTAACGGGTTTTAGCTAAACAGCAGCAGTACATTGTGAAAACCGCCCAGAGTTTTTTCAATTACTTAGCAATGCGGAAATATGTATTGCCGTTGTTCACACAGTCAATCCGCTCAGGAACTGATAGAGTTTTGATGTTCAGCTTACATGTTCACAGGGAAAGAGGGAAATTATCCCCTGATGGGCCGCGCTCCACCCCTACTCTCGACACCACGAAGCCTAGCCAATCCTTGAGGCTGCCTGTTTCAGGCGCCGAAAGTGCGCGTGAAATCTTGTGGCATAAATAGAAAAAAATTGGAGGAAAATAAGTTAAAATTGAAAAAAATAAGCAAAATAGAGGGAAAATTCAAAATAATTAAGAATAATTTTTGTCCCAGAAATTTTTTTTCAAATTTAACATTCTGATAACCTCCCCACTCCTTTCGCCGACCAACCTTGACCCCCTTGACCCCTTGAACACTCCTTGACCCCCCTTGAAGTGCCCGCTATCCCCTGGGACTTCGGATTTCGCCCATGTGTGTTGTACACTGTGGGTACCTGTCCCATTTTAGCCAGATTTTATTTGTGACCATTAAGGGATAGGTTGATAGAACCTATGGTGATCGGGTGCGATAAATGCACATAAAGGATTCTCTGAAATGTCTATCTAAAAACGATGGTTGACTGGACACTAAACGCTGATCTGATATAGTCCCCATTTTAAAACTTTATACTCCGCTGAATATATGTCCGTTTTGACCACTCACAGCGAAATAATACCAAAGGCCAAGTAGATTGTCTAGTGGGAATATCGAATGTACTGCTGCATTGTCAAAGTGGTCAAAAATATCAAAATGAGCAGAGCATATATGTACAGTTCCATATCCGCAATATTATGAAAAGTTGCAAAATATAAAGCCCGATAGTTTGTTTTACACTAACAGTACTGCAAGATACACCCAAGCATATGATTAAAATTAATAGTCGTTTGGTTTACAGTCTCATGCCCGATTGAATTTGAGATTTCTCGATTCAAATCGAGTCGAGTTAATTGCAAAATATAAAGCCCGATGGTTTTTTTACACGAACAGTACTGCAAGATACACCCAAGCATATGATTAAAATTAATAGTCGTTTGGTTTACAGTCTCATGCCCGATTGAATTTGAGATTTAGCCATTCAAATCGAGTAGTTTTAATCTCAAAATATAAATCACAGATGGTTTTTTTACACGAACAGTACTGCAAGATACACCCAAGCATATGATTAAAATTAATAGTCGTTTGGTTTACAGTCTCATGCCCGATTGAATTTCGAGATTTAGCTCATTCAAAATCGAGTCAGTTAATCGCAAAAATATAAAGCACAGATGGTTTTTTTACACGAACAGTACTGCAACATACACCCGAGCATATGATTAAAATTAATAGTCGTTTGGTTTACAGTTCTCATGCCAGATTGAATTTGAGATTTAGTCATTCAAATAGAGTCTATTTACTCTCAAAATATAAAGCAACGATGGTTTTTTTACACGAACAGTACTGCAAGATACACCCAAGCATATGATTAAAATTAATAGTCGTTTGGTTTACAGTCTCTATGCCCGATTGAATTTGAGATTTCTCGATTCAAATCGAGTCGAGTTAATTGCAAAATATAAAGCGCGATGGTTTCTTTACACGAACAGTACTGCAAGATACACCCAAGCATATGATTAAAATTAATAGTCGTTTGGTTTACAGTCTCATGCCCGATTGAATTTAAGTAGATTTAGCCATTCAAATCGAGTGAGTTAATCGCAAAATATAAAGCACAGATGGTTTTTTTACACTAACAGTACTGCAAGATACACCCAAGCATATGATTAAAATTAATAGTCGTTTTGTTTACAGTCTAAATCCCGATTGAATTTGATATTTAGCCATTCAAATCAAGTAGAGTTAATCGCAAAATATAAAGCACAGATGGTTTTTTTACACGAACAGTACTGCAAGATACACCCAAGCATATGATTAAAATTAATACTCGTTTGGTTTACAGTCTCATGCCCGATTGAATTTGAGATTTAGCCATTCAAATCGAGTCGAGTTAATCGCAAAATATAAAGCACCGATGGTTTTTTTACACGAACAGTATTGTACGATACACCCAAGCATATGATTAAAATTGATAGTCGTTTGGTTTCTCTAACAGTCTCATGCCCGATTGAATTTGAGATTTCGCGATTCAAATCCAGTCGAGTTAATTGCAAAATATAAAGCCCGATGGTTTTTTACACGAACAGTACTGCAAGATACACCCAAGCATATGATTAAAATTAATAGTCGTTTTGTTTACAGTCTATTGCCCGATTGAATTTGAGATTTTAGTTATTCAAATCGAGTCGAGTTAATCGCAAAATATAAAGCACCCATGGTTTTTTTACACGAACAGATAATTAGCAAGATACACCCAAGCATATGATTAAAATTAATAGTCGTTTGGTTTACAGTCTCATGCCCGATTGAATTTGAGATTTCGCGATTCAAATCGAGTCGAGTTAATTGCAAAATATAAAGCCCGATGGTTTTTTTACACGAACAGTACTGCAAGATACACCCAAGCATATGATTAAAATTAATAGTCGTTTGGTTTACAGTCTCATGCCCGATTGAATTTGAGATTTAGCCATTCAAATCGAGTCGAGTTAATCGCAAAATATAAAGCACAGATGGTTTTTTTACACGAACAGTACTGCAAGATACACCCAAGCATATGATTAAAATTAATAGTCGTTTGGTTTACAGTCTCATGCCCGATTGAATTTGAGATTTAGTCATTCAAATCGAGTCGAGTTAATCGCAAAATATAAAGCACCGATGGTTTTTTTACACGAACAGTACTGCAAGATACACCCAAGCATATGATTAAAATTAATAGTCGTTTGGTTTACAGTCTCATGCCCGATTGAATTTGAGATTTTTTAGTCATTCAAATCGAGTCGAGTTAATCGCAAAATACTAAAGCACCGATGGTTTTTTTACACGAACAGTACTGCAAGATACACCCAAGCATATGATTAAAATTAATAGTCGTTTGGTTTACAGTCTCATGCCCGATTGAATTTGAGATTTCTCGATTGAAATCCAAGTCGAGTTAATTGAAAAATATAATGCCCGATGGTTTTTTTACACGAACAGTACTGCAAGATACACCCAAGCATATGATTAAAATTAATAGTCGTTTGGTTTACAGTCTCATGCCCGATTGAATTTGAGATTTATCCATTCAAATCGATTCTATTTAATCGCAAAATATAAAGCACAGATGGTTTTTTTACACGAACAGTACTGCAAGATACACCCAAGCATATGATTAAAATTAATAGTCGTTTGGTTTACAGTCTCATGCCCGATTGAATTTGAGATTTAGCCATTCAAATCGAGTCGAGTTAATCGCAAAATATAAAGCACAGATGGTTTTTTTACACGAACAGTACTGCAAGATACACCCAAGCATATGATTAAAATTAATAGTCGTTTGGTTTACAGTCTCATGCCCGATTGAATTTGAGATTTAGCCATTCAAATCGAGTCGAGTTAATCGCAAAATATAAAGCACCGATGGTTTTTTTACACGAACAGTACTGTACGATACACCCAAGCATATGATTAAAATTGATAGTCGTTTGGTTTACAGTCTCATGCCCGATTGAATTTGAGATTTCGCGATTCAAATCGAGTCGAGTTAATTGCAAAATATAAAGCCCGATGGTTTTTTACACGAACAGTACTGCAAGATACACCCAAGCATATGATTAAAATTAATAGTCGTTTGGTTTACAGTCTCATGCCCGATTGAATTTGAGATTTAGTCATTCAAATCGAGTCGAGTTAATCGCAAAATATAAAGCACCGATGGTTTTTTTACACGAACAGTACTGCAAGATACACCCAAGCATATGATTAAAATTAATAGTCGTTTGGTTTACAGTCTCATGCCCGATTGAATTTGAGATTTCGCGATTCAAATCGAGTCGAGTTAATTGCAAAATATAAAGCCCGATGGTTTTTTTACACGAACAGTACTGCAAGATACACCCAAGCATATGATTAAAATTAATAGTCGTTTGGTTTACAGTCTCATGCCCGATTGAATTTGAGATTTAGCCATTCAAATCGAGTCGAGTTAATCGCAAAATATAAAGCACAGATGGTTTTTTTACACGAACAGTACTGCAAGATACACCCAAGCATATGATTAAAATTAATAGTCGTTTGGTTTACAGTCTCATGCCCGATTGAATTTGAGATTTAGCCATTCAAATCGAGTCGAGTTAATCGCAAAATATAAAGCACCGATGGTTTTTTTACACGAACAGTACTGCAAGATACACCCAAGCATATGATTAAAATTAATAGTCGTTTGGTTTACAGTCTCATGCCCGATTGAATTTGAGATTTCGCGATTCAAATCGAGTCGAGTTAATTGCAAAATATAAAGCCCGATGGTTTTTTTACACGAACAGTACTGCAAGATACACCGAAGCATATGATTAAAATTAATAGTCGTTTGGTTTACAGTCTCATGCCCGATTGAATTTGAGATTTCGCGATTCAAATCGAGTCGAGTTAATTGCAAAATATAAAGCCCGATGGTTTTTTACACGAACAGTACTGCAAGATACACCCAAGCATATGATTAACATTTATAGTCGTTTGGTTTACAGTCTCATGCCCGATTGAATTTGAGATTTCGCGATTCAAATCGAGTCGAGTTAATTGCAAAATATAAAGCCCGATAGTTTGTTTTACACGAACAGTACTGCAAGATACACCCAAGCATATGATTAAAATTAATAGTCGTTTGGTTTACAGTCTCATTCCCGATTGAATTTGAGATTTAGCCATTCAAATCGAGTCGAGTTAATCGCAAAATATAAAGCACCGATGGTTTTTTTACACGAACAGTACTGCAAGATACACCCAAGCATATGATTAAAATTAATAGTCGTTTGGTTTACAGTCTCATGCCCGATTGAATTTGAGATTTCGCGATTCAAATCGAGTCGAGTTAATTGCAAAATATAAAGCCCGATGGTTTTTTTACACGAACAGTACTGCAAGATACACCCAAGCATATGATTAAAATAAATAGTCGTTTGGTTTACAGTCTCATGCCCGATTGAATTTGAGATTTCGCGATTCAAATCGAGTCGAGTTAATTGCAAAATACAAAGCTCGATGTTTTTACTCGAACAGTACTGCAAGATACACCCAAGCATATGATTAAAATAAATAGTCGTTTGGTTTACAGTCTCAAGCCCGATTGAATTTGAGATTTCGCGATTCAAATCGAGTCGAGTTAATTGCAATATACAAAGCTCGATGTTTTTACTCAAACAGTACTGCAAGTCAAGCATATGATTAAAATTAATAGTCGTTTGGTTTACAGTCTCAAGCCCGATTGAATTTGAGATTTCGCGATTCAAATCGAGTCGAGTTAATTGCAAAATACAAAGCTCGATGTTTTTACTCGAACAGTACTGCAAGATACACCCAAGCATATGATTAAAATAAATAGTCGTTTGGTTTACAGTCTCAAGCCCGATTGAATTTGAGATTTCGCGATTCAAAGCGAGTCGAGCTAAATTATAGTTTGATCTTTTCAGAATCCGTTTTAAATCAGCTGTCCCAAAATAAGTTTTCGTTCAAATTAGTAAAAAACAAAAATTTCGTTTCAAATTGGGCTTGGCGAGTTGCTGAATGTCTTATCTTCAATAATCTTAACATTTCGCTTCCTAAATGAACGAAATTTATTTTATCTGTTTTATATTATACAATTCTATTTTATTTTGTGATTGAGATTATGAAGAGAAACAATATTCCAATAGTACAATTGCAGATGGAATCGAAAATATAATTTTAGAGCCAAATAAATTTCGCAATCTTGTTCGGCAAAGCCCGCTTTAAAGCGACCTTTTTCTCAGTGAGCAGATTTAAGTCGATGTGGTTTAAATCCTGAGGGAGGAGGGGTATATGGACCAGAGGTACGGAGGCTGGATGTGGGGTGAGGCGTGGAGGAAGGCCGAAGCGGAGATAGAAAGACTGGGTGAGCGAAGACATGACAGCGATTGGACTGGAGGAGGCTAACACAAGATAGACTGACTTGGCGATCGAGGATTTGCACCGGCGACCCCACCTAGTGGGTAAAGAGCGCAAAGAAGAAGAAGAAGAATACGGTTTAAATCCTGAAGCCTGAAAACTGACCACAAATCTAAACAGCCTTTCGCCCTGTAAGGCCTGAATATGTTTGATTATAGAGTATTAATATAAATTATATATAGAGGAATACTCTCATTATCTCATGCTCCCGTATCTTTTGGCACATAATTAATATAAATGGCACATATTAATATAAATTATCTATAGAGGAATACTCTCATTATCTCATGCTCCCGTATCTTTTGGCACATAATTAATATAAATGGCACATATTAATATAAATTATCTATAGAGGAATACTCTCATTATCTCATGCTCCCGTATCTTTTGGCATATAATTAATATAAATGGCACATATTAATATAAATTATATATAGAGGAATACTCTCATTATCTCATGCTCCCGTATCTTTTGGCATATAATTAATATAAATGGCACATATTAATATAAATTATCTATAGAGGAATACTCTCATTATCTCATGCTCCCGTATCTTTTGGCACATAATTAATATAAATGGCACATATTAATATAAATTATCTATAGAGGAATACTCTCATTATCTCATGCTCCCGTATCTTTTGGCATATAATTAATATAAATGGCACATATTAATATAAATTATCTATAGAGGAATACTCTCATTATCTCATGCTCCCGTATCTTTTGGCATATAATTAATATAAATGGCACATATTAATATTAATATAAATTATATATAGAGGAATACTCTCATTATCTCATGCTCCCGTATATTTTGGCACATAAATTTTCGGTTATAGCCCCTGTCGTAAAATGGTCATTTTTGAAGTACGAAATTTTTGTACCATTCGATTCAGCTCGTGTATACGGTTCGAATGATATATAAAATTATGCATTTGTCGAGGAAACGGGTTTTTTTCAAAATTTCAGGCACTAAGGAGGTAACCAGACAAGGTACTGGTAATCCGAAAAATCGAGAACAAAAATTAAGTTCACAAAGTGTGCTGTCCCCATTTATGCATAGGTAAGGGTTAATTTGAGTAGTATTTCTGGGCCCACCTTGCAGCAGTTTCACATTATACAAGGGCACATACTGGATTTTTTATGAGAAGGGTTCGTCGATGTATAGTTAAACATGAGTTGAACCAGTATCGTTTAGTGAGCTTTGACTTGCCGTTAACCAACGTTATAATATCGTTACTAGCTCAAAGAGATCCGGCTTCAGGGCAACGTCACATTCAAGAATTTTAGCAGAAACGATTTTGACAAAGCGAACCTGAACAAAAAATGTCTGTGTTTGGGGGTCCACATCATAATGGGCAGCAAGGCCCATCCCACCGCTTAGCTTCGACATTTCGGGTCTCACTGGTGGTTTTGATAAAAAGTTTTTTACTCTCTAGTCTGTAAAACGTGAAAATTAGGACAGTTTGCGTCTAAATATCCTGAAAAATCTCAGCAGTTCGCGCTATACATTGTACCTACATTTCAGTTTTTTTACCAGCTTATTTTACAAAGAAATATTGACTGGGTTCCTCTGTTAGCTTATTCTGGGTGCGCCACTGCACACCACCGGACCTCCCCGGTATGTGCGCCAGCGCTTTAATATATTTTTACTGTTATCCTTAAAGAAACACATTCACTGGGTCCCTCTATTAGTCTATTCTGGGGGCGCCACCGCACACCACCGGACCTCCCCCGGGTAGGTGCGCCAGCGCTTTAATATATTTTTACCGTTATCCTTAAAGAAACACATTGAGCGGGTCCCTCTTTTAGCCTGTTCTGGGGGCGCCACTGCACACCACCGGACCTCCCCCGGTAGGTGCGCCAGTGCTTTAATACATTTTTACCGTTATCCTTAAAGAAACACATTGACCTGGCGCCTCTATTAGCCTATTCTGGGTGCGCCACTGCACACCACGGGACCTCCCCCGGTAGGTGCGCCAGTGCTTTAATACATTTTTACCGTTATCCTTAAAGAAACACACTGACCGGGTCCCTCTATTAGCCTATTCTGGGTGCGCCACTGCACACCACCAGACCTCCCCGGTATGTGCGCCAGCGCTTTAATATATTTTTACTGTTATCCTTAAAGAAACACATTCACTGGGTCCCTCTATTAGTCTATTCTGGGGGCGCCACCGCACACCACCGGACCTCCCCCGTGTAGGTGCGCCAGCGCTTTAATATATTTTTACCGTTATCCTTAAAGAAACACATTGAGCGGGTCCCTCTATTAGCCTGTTCTGGGGGCGCCACTGCACACCACCGGACCTCCCCCGGTAGGTGCGCCAGTGCTTTAATATATTTTTACCGTTATCCTTAAAGAAACACATTGACCGGGTCTCTCTATCAGCCTATTCTGCAGGCGCCACTGCACACCACCGGACCTCCCCCGGTAGGTGCGCCAGTGCTTTAATACATTTTTACCGTTATCCTTAAAGAAACACACTGACCGGGTCCCTCTATTAGCCTATTCTGGGTGCGCCACTGCACACCACCGGACCTCCCCGGTATGTGCGCCAGCGCTTTAATATATTTTTACCGTTATCCTTAAAGAAACACATTCACTGGGTCCCTCTATTAGTCTATTCTGGGTGCGCGACTGCACACCACGGGACCTCCCCCGGGTAGGTGCGCCAGTGCTTTAATATATTTTTACCGTTATCCTTAAAGAAACACATTGACCGTGTCCCTCTATTAACCTATTCTGGGGGCGCCACTGCACATCGCTGGACCTCCCCCGGGTAGGTGCGCCAGTGCTTTAATGTATTTTTATCGTTATCCTTAAAGAAACACATTGACCGGGTCCCTCTATTAGCCTATTCTGGGGGGCGCCACTGCACACCACCGGACCTCCCCCAGTAGCTGCGCCAGTACTTTAATACACTTTTACCGTTATCCTTAAAGAAACACATTGACCGGATCCCTGTATTAGCCTATTCTGGGGCGCCACTGCACACCACTGGACCTCCCCCGGGTAGGTGCGCCAGTGCTTTAATATATTTTTACCGTTATCCTTAAAAACACACATTGACCGGGTCCCTCTATTAGCCTATTCTGGGGGCGCCACTGCACACCACCGGACCTCCCCCGGGTAGGTGCGCCAGCGCTTTAATATACTTTTACCGTTATCCTTAAAGACACACATTGACCGGGTCCCTCTATTAGCCTGTTCTGGGTGCGCCACTGCCCACCACCGGACCTCCCCCGGGTAGGTGCGCCAGCGCTTTAATATACTTTTACCGTTATCCTTAAAGACACACATTGACCGGGTCCCTCTATTAGCCTATTCTGGGTGCGCCACTGCACACCACCGGACCTCCCCCGGTAGGTGCGCCAGTGCTTTAATATATTTTTACCGTTATCCTTAAAGAAACACATTGACCGGGTCTCTCTATCAGCCTATTCTGCAGGCGCCACTGCACACCACCGGACCTCCCCCGGTAGGTGCGCCAGTGCTTTAATACATTTTTACCGTTATCCTTAAAGAAACACACTGACCGGGTCCCTCTATTAGCCTGGTGCGCCACTGCACACCACCGGACCTCCCCGGTATGTGCGCCAGCGCTTTAATATATTTTTACCGTTATCCTTAAAGAAACACATTCACTGGGTCCCTCTATTAGTCTATTCTGGGTGCGCGACTGCACACCACGGGACCTCCCCCGGGTAGGTGCGCCAGTGCTTTAATATATTTTTACCGTTATCCTTAAAGAAACACATTGACCGTGTCCCTCTATTAACCTATTCTGGGGGCGCCACTGCACATCGCTGGACCTCCCCCGGGTAGGTGCGCCAGTGCTTTAATGTATTTTTATCGTTATCCTTAAAGAAACACATTGACCGGGTCCCTCTATTAGCCTATTCTGGGTGCGCCACTAGAACCAGGCCGTACCTCCCCCGGGGTAGGTGCGCCCAGTGCTTTAATATATTTTACCGTTATCCTTAAAGAAGACATTGACCGGATCCCTGTATTAGCCTATTTCTGGGGGCGCCTACTGCACACCACCGGACCTCCCCGGGTAGGTGCGCCAGTCTCTTAATACTTGTTACCGTTATCCTAGCAATACGT
>JASANE010018379.1:0-33977 GCA_030248225.1 Trileptium ribeirensis | reverse complement strand
TTGCTTCATTGTCCCTGCTGATGGATTATTTGTGGTAGAGCTTTGAAAAAAACTCAAAAAAAGACAAGGTCACACTAAAACCACAACAAGCGCCAGTCGATTATAAGACAAACGTCAAACCGTTCGGCAAAGGCCATTAGTGGTATGGTTTGCGTTGTCCAAATTGCTTTACATGAGCAACTTTCAATTTCTATGAAGTGCTACCTGTCGAATGGAGTAGTACAATGTGCCTCAAGTCTCGGATCGTAGGCAAGTCGCCATTTTAGAGACTATTACTACACCGTTGTAGGCTGAAAATTGAGTCCGTAATAGTTCCATATGATTTTAGGTAGAATTAAATATCCAATACTTTCACATCTCGTACTTTTCAATGTTTACTACTGAAGATTGTGAAAAAAACAAAGATTTATACATTTTTTAGAGAAATGATATAAAAAAAAAAACAATGGCTTGTGGTGTTATATCAGTTTTTGAACCAATATTTTGATTTTATGTTCCTGCTGACTAAACGATATAATTCTCATTGTCAATCGTTATCATTAACAGACTAAGTGGGTGGCCAGGCAATCAAGACGCCCCTGACTTAGGCTTAGATATGGCTTGACGTTGAACCCGAAATTTTTTATCGGTCGGATTGAGTTGATCATTTTGTAGGCATGCGTTAAGTCATATAGGTTCACCCCATAACTTTGACCCCGCGTCTGAAAATAATTTAACAAATTACATGTGTGTTCTTCGCAGTAAGCTATTTTTGTGCAAAATGGTTTATTGTGCTCGCATATGGGATGAAATTAACATAAAAAATTTCATTGGAAATTTTGAAACAAAATTTGTCATCTATCATTTTCCGTGTTGCTTCCCTTCAGTCTGCTAATTCTTTAAAGCTAGTTAAGTTTCAGTGAAAATCTTTATTTGTTTTATCTTTGGTGGTGTTAACCACACTTGTTCCATTTCTCAGACAGATATCTGCGGGTATAACCCTGGACTATTTCATTATTTTGTATGTTTGTATTTTTTCTTAAGACAATTTGCAAGAAACCTGCCTGCCGTATATATAATATAGTTAGTTTTGCAGAAAAATTAGCGAATGGTTTTTGGTTAATCAGAAGCGTAAAATCTTAAAACTGTTGAAGTATGGGCAGGTGTGGCATTGAAATCAAGCCTTTAATGCTCGTCCAAGGAAAATTAATTATATTTTGCCAACGAAAATTTGTCTAAGTTGAATTTCAAAATGACTTGTGTTCGCGGCCATTAATAGACTATGACGTTGACGCACTGAAATTTATATTTAAAAGGCGTAAAAGACCGTTTTTCAAACTTGCAATATCCGAAGTTCTGTTCAAAGACGGGAATTTTATTACTATTTTCATTTGTGATTTTGTAAATTTTCCAAATCAGATTTCCTAATTTTCTTTTACAACATGCGTTTTATCTGGTCTTTTATATGACTTTTTTTATACTTTTAGTTTCATTGTGGTTTAGCAAATTGTCTTAAGAAAAAATACAAACTCAAAATAATGAATAGTCCAGGGTTATACCCGCAGATATTGTTATAAAAGGTGAACAAGTGTGGTTAACACCACCAAAGATAAAGTAAATCAAGATTTTCACTGAAACTTAACTAGCTTTAAAGAATTAGCAGACTGAAGGGAAGCAACACGGAATGAGATGACAAATTTTGTTCAAAATTTCCAATGAAATTTTTTATGTTACGAATTTCATCCCATATGCGAGCACAATAAACCGTTTTGCACAAAACGTATAGCTTACTGCGAAGAACACACATGTAATTTGTTAGCTATTTACAACGCCATCAAAGTTATGGGTGCTCTGAACCTATATGACTTAACGCATGCGGATACGTTTACTACAAAATAAATTCAACTCAAATACATTTACTGTAACCCGACCGACATAAAAGTTCGGGTTAGACATAAGAGCCATATCTTAAGCCTAAGTCAGGGCGCCTTACTTGATTGCTTGGCCACCGGTTCATCTGTTAATGATAACGATTGACAATGATATCCGTATCTCAGTCAGCAACGTAATAGAAAAATATTGGTTCAAACTTGATATAACACCACAAGCCATTGTCAGTTGAATTATGGTATTTCTCTAAAATGTATTGTCCTCGATTTTTTATAACCTCCACCGTCTATTATATCTAAGTAATCACATATAGTGCGATCACTTTTTCAAAATGTAAAGCCACAGCTATATATCGATTGCTTGTACGGTATTGTTTTGAACCTTTCTCCCAACTAGAAAAATACCAAAATACAAATAATGCCTCCCAACAAGAGAGGGAAGAAGGGATGCTGCTGGACCGGCCCTAAATACGTTTTGAGCAAGGGGCGTTCGCTGTAAGCGTGGTCCCACGGATTTTCAGTAGCGGCCTTATCTTTGACTGTCCCACCAGTTTTGTGCAGCGTGCCTGCTGCTCTAAATACTAGAACTCTAAACGTAACATTAGGCTTTTCGAACATACAAATTACGTCAAACGTTTACTATTTCCTTCAAATTGATATATATAGTATTATCATAATTATATATAATTACATTTATACTTTACATTATATAATATACGTACTATATATAATGTGTATCATAAATTAATTATATATAGCATATATGTTATATAATGTAAAGTATAAACATAACAATATACTCATATATGTATACAGATATATATGTATTTAATTTTCATCTATATATAACTCCACATGATTCCATTACTCTTAGCGAAAAATCCTAATTGGAAAGCCGCTTTGTGATAAATCATTTTCATTTTGCACGAGATGCCACCAAGATGCTGTCTCATGTTCAGCTAAGAGACTAAGAGAGGTTTTTTGATGTCAGGGTGATAACTACTAACTGTCCCGGCGGCCTTGTGTAGGTATCTAGAATATTGTCGCGGAAATTTTCTGCAGCAAAGGTTCAAAACGGAACCCGCTAACGACATTTTAGTTGATAACTCATTCATATCTGATCTAAATTTGTATCGTGCAATGGTTCATAATTACTAGCAAACGCTAGGAATCGAACTTGAGTGTATGTTAGAAAGGGGCGTACGAAAAATACTGAGCTAATCAGAAGCTGTTGCTTGGTTTCTAAACGAACCGCGTAAAGTGAACGAAAAACCAATCACGTACAAACATACCTGACACACTAAACGGAAATAGCACAACGCTCTACAGTGGGCGCTGGGGTAATTTGACATAAGGGGATAGGAAAGTGTTAATAAATAATTCGATATATAAAAATAATTTCCGATGTAGACGCTAGAGGTACCAACGAACCAATATTTCAGGCCTGGCACGGCTGTGCTCGGCTAAAGTGGATTTAATCGAAAATAGGCTCGTCTGGGCTCGAAACTACCATCTTCCGGCTCGATTCGTCTGGTTACAAGTTAACTCGGCTCGGCTCGAAAAGCTACAAGATTTTAATTATATGTGGAGGACCTGGATGAACATATGGATACACAAATGGGTGTAATCTAATACACATGACAATTATCGAGGAAAAAGCTAGTTCCATTTATATACTTGCAAATGTTAGAATAGATTGTTAACCCATGAATCGATTTCGCTCATTTTGACAACGTTCTACTCAGCTAGCAACGAGGTCCGATTGATCTATAAAATTTTACGTTTATCCAGAAAATTTTTTCGAAAAATTTGGGTACCAAAAGGGAACCATTGACATCCAAAAAAATAGAAATTTTTGACATAAATAGGGCCAAAATGAATATTTTCTGAACCGCCTCGTCCAGCTGAGTAGAATGGAGCCAAAATTTCTGACGAATCTTCAAAACTGACCAATTTCTGTCTGGCTGTATTCTAGGAAAGAACTGACAAACGTGCTCCTTCCAAGCTCTCTGATTTTATCATACAAATGTGTCGTACCATATTGCGGCAGGGTGTCACTTTAATGCAGGATTCACAATTATTTTCGTGTATCCACATTCTCTACGTACTCCTCGGAAACTGTAATGCTCCCGATCACCAAATCGCTGATGCTGCCATAACAGTTCAGCGCTGATAGTATATACAGTCGAGATAACATATACAAATTGGTGCAAAAGTCTCTGCATCTTCCACGAACTGGTATAGCTAGTCAGGCTGAACCAAAATTAACGCGAATAAAAAATTCACTGTAAAGACATTTTGATTATATCTACTTTTATTTTAGTTCAAAAAATTACTTTGGTCCAAACAAACATTTCAAGATTTGGGGTCGTGTGAACAATCGCGACATATCAGCGACTGGCAATGCGTTTGTTGTTTCTGTCGAATGCGATGAACTCCTATCTCACAACTGGAAATAACTATAAACGCCCAAAAATTCAAATGTTACCTACTTTTCCTGGTTATGTTTTGACTGCCCTAATTAGAGAGGGATCAGATAATCAAAGGTGGCTATTTTCGGTGTCCATCTTCATAAGAACCGAAGACCAATTTTTTTCTGTGACTACATGTACTGTAAAGAACAATTTTCTTTTTATATATTGCATGACTGTACAAACCGAGGAACCTTCAGCGTAGGTAGGAGTGAACTAGATTGGAAAGAGAATCCTAAATGTTACAAAATTAATGGCGATATCTAGTGTATTCGTAATTATGACACGAAAGTCTGCAAATTGCAAAGCATAACCTCCTTACAAAGTTTTAGCAACATTTACAATTTAAATGCAAATTCCGGTAGGTGTCTATAGTATGAGAAAGGTTGTTACAGCCACCCGGAAAACCCAGATGGGGCGTGTCCTTCGTTCTGACCCTCCCCATATTTTCCCAAATTATAGTCATTTTATCTAAAATTTTGCGCGCGTGGGGCGTTCGTAAATAAATATAGGTTGAGGAGGGGTCCGACCCTTTACGACAGCATAGGTTTCACTTACCCCTATGGACACCTATGCCACAAATGTGCTTTATCTTACATTGCCTCCAGACGTGTTTTATCTTAGCTTGCCCTGATGTGTTTTATCTTAACTTGCCCCCCCCCCACCCAGATCTGTTTAATTATAGCTTGCCCATAGACTCTAAATCATTCCCGGGTGCCCATGTTGTTACCTCCTTAAGCTATATTTACCCGTCTCTTTTTAGATGCCTCACTCTCCATAGTGCGTTGCTGAGGTACGCTGAGGTAAATTTTAGTAATCATGATCAAAATTACAAAATTTTAAGGCATAATTGGGGAAATTGGGATAATTAAGGGTGAAATTGGGGAAAATATGGGTTATCACTTGGCGCATACCACACTCCATCTCCCCTGCTGCAAGCTTCTAATACGTTCCCCTAATCAGGGGCACTTGGGCACCTACGATGTCTATATATACACGTATGTGTTTTAGTTAAAAACGTAAATTTGTGAAACTCAGTTATATATGAATTTCGTGTTGCTTATCAAAATGTATATTGTATTGCGTACGACCCGCGTAGAACAGAGACGAGTCTTGCCGGTTCCACCTGTTTTGACAAACGTCGGATCGAGACAAGGTTGGCTCATCTTGGTGGTTGAAACTTTAGGCACGGCTCGAAAGAACAGCGACCCTCGAGCCCAAATTCTCACTTCTACTGTGTGCCTATGTAATGCCACCATGTAAATAGATATTGAGCTGTAGCATAATGTACTGTTCCGCAAACAGTATATTTTACGATCCGAGTTTTTGTCAAAACACTATTGTAAACCCTTTTCCATAGCCATTTTGCTAACAAGAAGTGAACCCACTATAACGGGACGGGACTAATAATATTTGATAACAAGCGACCCAAACATACATATATTCTGATTTTTATTAAATAAGACGGATTCAAAATTGAATTTATTACACAGAACAATTAAAATTGGTTTTTAAAAATAGAACCATACATTTTTACAGTTTGAGAAAAATAATCTCGCAAACACTGAATGGGAAATTTAACCCGTGTTAAGATAAATTATACCCGCTTCATGTTACAAAATTTAATCATTCATTAACCATCTGGTTGCTTTACTTACTACGAGGAGTAAAATTTAACGAATGTCACTTATAACCTCCTTGGTTAACGCTCCAAAAGAGCTTCATAAAATCCTATAATAATATTCATTATGCTTTAACATTTGATAATTTGCGAAAAGAAACTCAATGTAATTACATGGACAAAAGATTCACCAAAACCGATTCGTGGTAGAATCAGCGTCATGTGTCATGCGTTCATTCGTTCGGTTTTGCTAAACACCAAGCGGTTTGATGGTCGTTAGCGGCTTGCAATGACGGACAGGCGGCGACAGGGATAAACCGATAATGAAGCACTCGCAAACCAACAGACATGAAGCGTTGTGTCCAACCGTCATGAAACCCAACAAAAACAACAACCTACTTTAATTATAAAATTCAATATTGAACAATTATTAGTTGTAAATAATGTTTGAATCGAAAAAATACTCGTTGAGGTGAACGCTGAGGTATCTCAATAATTACATAAAGCGCTATGGATCATTCACTCTAGACTAGACATAAAGGGTATATTTAACATGAGTTAGAAGCGTTAAACAATTTAGTGATATTTTGCTTGTGAGATTTAAACTACAGCATATATCATCTTCACGGGCTGTAATTTTATATTGTTTGAAATACAAACAGCTTAGTGTGGAGTGTTTTGGTAGGGGCAGTCCCTGGCTCAGACTTAGACTTACAGCTAGATAAAATATTAAGCTTTTTAGTCTAAGACTTAAGGATTGGTATATCGAGAAGAGCATAACATGCATTTAGCTACGCCAATAAAAAGTTTCATGAGCCTAAACATTAAAAGAGAGTTACATACCGCCGAATACCAACAACGTATTTTTCTTCACCATCATTATTCCGAATGGTTGTGTACAACACATTTGACTGAAGTATTACTCATATATATGTACCCCTGCATATCTAATGCACAATGCTGCAATAAAATATAATAATAATAATAATAATAATAATAAGGCATATAACAAGCGCTTATTTACGAAAGCGTTACAAAAATGCATAATGAAGACAAAAGATTTCAACATATCCGTATATTTTCAAATGTTACATCACACAGGAAACAAACAGGTTTTCAACCTCGACTTATATTCATTGAAAAGCAGATCACCATGACGCATAGCTACTTGTAAACTATTCCATGCAGATGGATCAGCAAATGAAAAGCAGTTGCTCCTTGGAATGTTCACGCGTAGGATGCGTTCTTTTGACAACCTGGACACGTTTGACAAATGAAGCATTTCAGCAATGTAGGTAGGAATGCCCGTCGTTATTGCATTAGGAACACTTTTCATTGCCTTGTATTTAATGCGCTGATCTAGGGTTAACCAGTGCAGCTGCCACAATATGACAGTGATGTATTCCCAGCGCCTTGAACGCTAAACCACTCTGGCTGTACCGTGGCGCGTTCTTAGTATCGACTGAACATGTAGTTTCGGGGTGCTAATGTAAAACGTTGCAATAGTCAAGCCATGACATAACAAATCCCGTACCACACTTGTAGCAGTTTCGGATCTAGTCGTCGTCCAACCCTACTCATTTCACGAAGTTGCCATTGACAAGCACCAGTTAAAGCACTTATATGTTTTTTAAAGTTCAGCATTTTAACAGTATGCGATGGGTGAAATATGAATTCAAAAAAGTTTGATCTAGGTCCAGTGAATTTCACCAACTGAAGTAGATTATATGAGTTTTACTGACATTTAGCTTGAGTTGTAAAACCAGTCTTTCAGACTGAACAGAGGATTTTCCAACAATCCCAAGTCAATATCGAAGTTCTCTAACTTTATGTGTATGTATATTTGCACGTCATTTGCATAGTTGTGAACGATGAAATCCGCATTAGTTATAATATTCACAGCAGGTTCAATGAAAATATTGAACAAAACAGGACCAATTACACTGCCGTGTGGTATACTGCTCACCATCATAATTGTTTTTGATAAATTATCACCAATTTGAACGTGGGCTTGTCGCTGTTCAAGGTAGGATTGAAACCTCTTGAGAGACATGGCAGACCTAACAACCTTCGACAATCAGTGTAAGATTACGCTGTGATCGATTGTGTGAAAAGCAGCAGATAGGTCCAGACAGATTAAAATTGTGATTTTTTGCTATTAAGGACACACTGTGTATCGTCGCAGATTTCGGCTAGCGCCCTTTCCGTCGATAGACCTGTTCTGTAGTCTTATTGTTGCGAAGGAATCAAGCTATTTATTTCAAGATATTCGTCCACTTGTTTGAATACAGCTTGCTTAATAAGATTAGAAACATTAGTGCATATTCAAAACGGAACGAAAATTGGGCATGTCGTTAGTATCACCGTCCGACACCTTCAGTCGTGGATGTATAATAGCCCACTTTTGTCTAGAAGGCACTGTGCCTGTCGGGATGGATTCCTTAATTATTGCAGTTATCGGGTAAAAGAGTTAGTGAATATATTGTTTGACAATCCATGGTGTTAGAACATCTAATCGGCATGATTTGTTATTGCCAGTATCGCACCGTTGGCTCGGTTACCGTCGTTAGATGAAGTTAGAGTGGACAGTTTGTGACAGCCTATTTCCACTGGGAATTTCTGAATGGAAAATGGACGTTAAGAGTGAAGTGAGTTGCAAATGCATC
This sequence comes from Trileptium ribeirensis, assembly GCA_030248225.1. Lineage (NCBI taxonomy): Eukaryota > Metazoa > Nematoda > Enoplea > Enoplida > Thoracostomopsidae > Trileptium > Trileptium ribeirensis. The sequence continues at coordinate 25,351 of JASANE010018379.1, read as the reverse complement.
AGTTAAATCGGGATTTACGGTTTATCGATGCTTCGAATATAGCAATGAATTTATTACATTCGATTTATTGCTGACTGACAAGGTTGTAGTTTGTCTTTCCAAAACTTATTCAGTTTCCGTTGGCATAACTCTCTACAAAGTTTCTTTTGTGTTAAGAAAAGATGTCTCTGGTCACCCGATTTCAATCTTCGTCATAGCCGCTCATGCCTGCGTAAGTTAGCTTTTACCGTTCTGCAGTCAGCATCAAATCATGGGGAGTGAACCTTTTCGGTTTTAGTTTTGACCCGAATAAGTTGATTAATAATACAGTTCAATTTATTATATAAATAATCAACACGCTTGTCGAAGAGACAATTGAAATGCAATGTTAGTGTTGACAGCATCATTCCAAATTGTCCAGAGTTCAAGCTCTTACAACAGCGATAGCGGATTGTTTTACTGCGCAATTCTGCAGTAGAGTGACAATTTAAAGTTGTTGTAACTAAGTTATTACCTGAGACAGCACAGTCTTCCACGTTAACGTGGGACGTCAAGTCACTTTCTTCATACGAGAATACAAAGTGGAGTATGCTTTCACGATCATCTGTCAGCGCCGTGACGTACTGTTTGAGAATAAAAGAAGTATATAATGATATTAGTGAAAATTTCGGCCCAGTTCTACCAACTCTGGGGAAACTCTGTGATGGGGCCCACCACCTTGTCAGCTATGCCCCCATTGTCTCTGGACCCCCAAACATCTCTCACCCCCAAAAGAGATTGCTTCGCAATCAGAGTCGCCCCTTTTCAGCGATGCCTGCTGATGTTCTCCATTATTCTATTTTTAAGATAATGTTTGGTTGGCCATATCTCTGTTTTTAGCGATTTTTTCGCAATTTTAGACTTTAAGATAGTCTACCCCCTAGCCCACATAGGTAAAAAAAATTATCTTTCTGTCTTTCCATTGGGCATGGTTTCGAGGCTCTAGGACCGATGCCTGGGTCTGTAGACCCCTTGATTTGGGGGTGTCAAAAAAGACATTTTCAAAAAATGGGCTTTTTATAATAAAAGTGTCATAACTTTTGCTAGGATTGACGGATTTTCACGAGGTAAGGCTTATTTGACGTCCAATTAGCAGGGCTTTAATGGCGCTAAATGTTATGGCGATATTGATTGAAATAGGTGACATAGCTATCTATTTCTAAAAAATGCAGAGTTTAAATTTTTAACTTTGAAACATGACTTTGTTTATTGAATGTCCCATAACTTTGTATACAGTTGATGGATTTTAATAAATTAAAGACCGTTTTGCGTAAAATTGTTAAACGTTTAACATAAACGTATCATGTTGCCAATAGCTTAAACGGTTGCCGAGATATGGCCATTTGAATTGAAAATTTTGTGTTTAAAAATGCTAATAATGAGATTAGTGGGAAGAATAGCTTAGTGCAGGGGGTTCGGGGGCGGTAGCCCCCGACCTTAAAAAAGCGGGGGGGGGGGGGTTGGGGGCAGCAGCCCCCCCTCCTAGTGCTTAGTGATAACAGAGCAACTTCTTTTCAAAACCCTTTACCTTATTTCAAGGCTTATACGCAATAGCTAAATAACTCCAGAATAATAAAATAATAAATACTAATCTTTTAAATATGGTACATGTCGCGAACTTGAATAAAAAAGGCCGATTGTAGGTTATGTTTGAAGTGCTGCCGCCACGTATATTCGCAAAGGTTTCGACCAAACAATTCGCGATTAACACCACCACGTTTGCGAATAAAGTTCTTGACACGACCCCAGAGTCCGTCGATATTTTGGGTATGTACTGTGGCGTTGTTAGGGTTGACGAACTGGCGGTTGCTGTGGTTGACGGTGGCGTGCGTATATGGCGATGGCTTTGGAAGTGTGCGAATACCATTAATATCAACAGTATAGCTGTCTGTGAGAATTCTTGATCCTGGTTTGACGTGTTGTATTATTAGCGGCATTATCGTATTCATCGTACGATTGGGAACTGGGATAAGGAGACATCGTTCAGTTTGTCGCTCGATCATACCAAGTACCCAACCGTGCTTTCTACGAGGCATACCGCGATTATATTTTTAACGAAAAAACATAGATTCGTCTATTTCGACGTCCATTAGGTGTCCATTATTATCACGCCCGCCCAACATCAAATTTTGCGAGTAATTGCGATCGAAAGCAACTGCTATATCCCGGCAATAATTGTACCAATCTGTTGTAGGTGTATTACTAATAGACAGTTCCTTTCGGATCCACTGTGAAGGCAATTCGTCAATATAAGCTATTATTAGTAGGATTAGTTTGTCCAGAGGTAGGTGATGGCCTTCAAAAAATGAATTATGTCGCAGAGCGTATTTTCGTCGACAATTTTGATAATCCGACCAGCGTCATTCAAAATTATCTTGACGATTAATATCATTGCGCTGAGAAAAATAGCAATGCTTACCACATTGGCATGTTTTGTTATTGCTAACCAAATTATAACGCGCAAGTAGTTCAATGGTCCCATTGTAAGTTGCTATTTGACGAGCACCGAATATGAAGGTCAATTTATGATGTTGCACGGCTGCTCCATCTAATACTGTAGTAGGATCAATAATATTAAGTCTAGTACTGCGAGGTTGACCCATTATTGTAAAAAATTTCTGAAACTATTAATTTTATAACAAAAAAAAAGTTTAAAACTATTTTGAAAATTCAAATTTTTTTGACTTGAGTGCACCAAGGGTTCCTTGGAAAAAATCTTAAAAATTCAAAAAAAATGTTTTAGAAAAATTGATATTTGTTGAACTGGCAGTACACGGTGATTACAAATATGCAAAGATTTTTGCTGTGCGACCATTTTCTGAGTTTTCCCCCTGGTAAAAGAGCGCCAAAATTTCTGTTACGTAGGGAATATTAAAATCCCCACAATTAATAAATCGGTTGTAGAAGCTGTGATTAGCTTCAGTAGTGGCACAAAGTCATTGAAGAAGACATCAAAGTGTAGTTGAGGCGGCCTGTGTGTATTTTACAGTGATAAAGCGGACTTTGGTGTTGATATTAGCACACATTAACTGAAAGCTTTCCACGCAAAGTTCCAGTGTATAGTTGTTAGCTTTGTAGTTTAATATATACAGATAGTGTAATTTGTCACTGCGTCGCACTGATACAACACGACTAGCTATTATATGTTGGACACCTTTTAAAATATTATATAAAGTCTTGGGTTAGTATAGTTAGTTTTCGTAACTACATTTTTAACCTCCTCTGCCCGATTTTTGCCAATTTTTCTCGTTTTGACTAAATTTGCTAAAATTATGGAGAGAGGGGTTGCAGAGCCTCAGGGAGATGCAGCTACAACCTCTGAGGAGGATCGGGGATGCCCGAGGGGAGAGAGTTCGGAGCGTCAGCGGGATAGTCCACCATTCCCCAGGGCGTTACCAGAAACGTTCCACTCTGGAAGTATCCACTTCCTGTGGGGGTTAATTAAACATGGGGTCTGACCATAGCACGTTGAAAAATATTTGTTGCAGTTGTAAACTGTGGAGCACCAATATCACACTGTGGGGCACTTGCCCGTAGCGATACCCGTGCCCTCTCCCTACAAACATTTATATTGGGTTATCATACAAACATTGCTGTGGTATCCGTAACTTAGATTAGGCCTTGCATATTTAAGTGCAAACTGTAAATTTTCACCGTAATGTGCCTGGCTATAAATGAAAATATCAAATTTACGAATGGTTAACATCGCAAACGTTTGTACATAATGTAGAGACAATAGGTAAGCCCAAAATTAGGCCATATGTTCCATCACTTATTAAACAGTCATAAAACCAGCAGAGATGTTGGTAAACAGAATGGATTTCACTGTGCATGTAAGTTTTTCTCAAAATTAATAACAAATTTCGACACTAAACAGATCATGGCTTCAATCAAATCTTTATTTGAGGAGTTAAGTACGCTATACGAAAGTTACAAAAACAATTCATAACACGGTTCCGGGCAGTACTTTCAGCTTTTGGATTAATCGGACAGAGTGCGATCATCTAAGATTTGTCGGTGTTATTATGTACTCAGCAACGGTCAGGTTAAATCTTGATTAAGGCATAGTCTGCCGCGGATACTCTGCTTCGTAGGTTACCGTACTATTTTATTCGGCTTACATTTAGAATGGCAGTATCTTTAAATTAAATACTTCCACCACGTCAATAATATTGGACCTATTCTTGTACTTTGTTACGCTAATGTGAACATCATTGAACTTCTCCTCGCCAGCTTAATGTCCCCCTAGCTATTAAATGCGTCATGATCCTCCTCACCTATCGCACACTACCGCAGTAAGGGACCCCGCGAATCGACCCACACCACGTTCTGCTCTAACTTCGCGTATTATAGATGCTTGGGAGCAGCAACACGTCATTATCACATCATTATACTGCTTTGATCAAAACCTGTTCATCGGCGTCAAAATACATTTCCTTTAATTTCAGATAATAGAGCTATGTTTTGTAACTAATTATGGTGCAGTCATATTACATGGTGTGTGACATAATTTCAAAGATAGTATGATCTATGTATTTTCAGGCAGCACAGCTAACTAAAGTGTTGATTGGCTGTAACGTCGTGTACTTCGGTGTAGACGGCTAGTGATAATTTTTTATGTATATTTTGTTTGGACAATTAAGCAGGCACTGTCCATTACGTTTGGGCTTAGTATTGTGTTAAAGTCACTAGGATATATTAATACGGGCCACCACAGCCACGCAATATATGCTCACAAATTGAAACTACATAGTTTGCGCAAATTTCCGCCCAAGATTATGATATAATTCTTTTGTTGCCTCACTGAAGAATGGTACACTGCCTAAAGTCACATACAGATTTGAAAGTTGAGTTTTTGCGACAAAAGTTATGTGGATTCTAGTTTGAAAGCCAGTTACTGACATTTCCTCCAAAAGGTAGCCCTTCGATTATAAGTGGTGCAATGTAATATATAAGCTGTGAAAGTTTGTGCAACATCAGAACGGGCCACCCAATCGCAGATTATCAAGTGTGAAGTATATTTATCAAACATAAGAATTCTTCCGTGTGATTTAATTAGATCATGGCTGTTGGGAGGGAACTATGTGCTTATGCGATATTTAGCATTAAGAACTCAGGTTTTATTGTTTTAAACCATGATTAGCTACGTTAATAACACGACAAAAAGACTAAGGCGCTAAACTTGCTAAATTTTAGCACGATTTATCGCTATGTTTATTCTTATGCTTTGTCTTAAACGTTAGAATTGTAAAATCGTACCTTAATATGTCACTCATTGCTAGTAATTTGAACTACACCAATATCCGATAAAATAAAACTTCACCATCATTGCACCACGGAGTGACACCCCATCGGCTCGGAGTCCCGCCTCCACCGCATGGCAGTAATGCGGACCCTGTCGGCGGCACTATCACTAAGTTTGATGCTATGATGTCGAATAAAAGACTAAGCTTTTAAAACTGCAAGTTACAAATTTGATAACCTTACTGTTTTGTTGCAAAAAATTGTTTGCTCTAGGCTAACGGTAGACAAAACTTCCACACGTCTGGCGACTTTTAACGTAAACGTAGCATAACACAGCTGATTTAACGAGTGAATATAACCCTTTATCTACTCTTCTTAGCAGTAAGAACATATTTAAAGCGACTTAAGTAGCGAGTTCCCAAATACCATCGAAACTGCTGAAAGTAATAAGTTTTAAAGCGTAAATCGCCTAGATGTGTAGTAGTTTCTGTAAAATTAGGAATCAAGGCCGGCCAAAAAATTTATGCATTAAATGAAAGATAAAATTACTTGACGAGATTCAAAAGCATTGAAACCTGGCTTAGAAAAAAGATTGTTCTGTCTCCACCTTGGAGCGGCGAAGACAACCACAAAGGTTTTTACCCCTATATGTTGAAACTAAAATTAGCCACGTCGGTGAATCACTCATGGAGTTATAGATGTTGGAACCAGAATTAACAAATTTACATGTTTTATAGTAATACGCAATTATAATAGGCTTTTTAGTCACAATAGGTTAAGACTTAGAAGTAGGAATCTAAGTTTTAAAAGCACATTAGTTCACATCTAAATAAAAATTGTGCACCCTCAAGGACACCAATTTGACCAGTCACCAAATGTTGTGTGGCCCACCTGCCAACACGGTAGTTGTGAATAAATGGTGTGACTTAATATAATACAGTAACTAGTTTAAGCCTTACACAAGTTTTCATCCGGAAATATCCTTATGATGATGGTGGCGGGTATGCTATAGAGTAAATATTGGATGTATTGGATTGCATATATACTGATTATTGATTGATTGTTTCATTTATTGATAGAACAAGACCCTGTGATGATTTGTGCTATGATTAGAGCTATAAATTGTAAACATTGTGGCTTCCTCTCTGGCTCTAATCTTTTCAAAGGGGGGCCTTTTTGTTGTCAATATGTATCTCATTACCTCGCTATTTTAAAACCGGAATGTGTCTTAAACACCGCAGCTGCAATTACTTGATTCCGCAAACTCACAAAATCAGACTGCAATTTCGGTTACATGACATTTAGGCCTAGGAGCTTGTTCAATGCGTTGCAAAGCCGAAGAACATTGTAGAATTTTCTACATGTCACATTTTTACATTAGTTATTATCGTCTATATTTTCATCCTATATTTTTGAAAATGTATTAGCTTCGTTACGTTAGTTACTAAATAATCAACGCCATATGCAGCTAGTTAATCTAGCCGATGAAACGTCAAACTCAAAGCAACATTGTTGCAAAATTCGGTTTATTAATGATTAACCCCGTCAAACATGAATTAATGAAATATATGTATTTTCATATTGTATTTCGTATAAAATGTTCAATGAAGTTTCGTCCCTGGCACCGAGTGGAATTTTACACGCTAGCCACTAAGCTATTTCGAAGTTGTTGCTCCGTTCCTTAAGAAACTTCCCAAGGTCAGCACGTACCAAAGCATACGCAATGTGTACGTAAATAGTCGCTACTTTCCCTTAACATAACAAAAACTAGACTGATCACCGTTTTGATAGGAACAACCCTTTGTCAAGTTAAGCTATCAAATTTAGCAATAATCGAGCTTTAAAATTATATCGTTCTTTTCAATATTGTAAAGCAGTTAAATTTGACATAATTCATGAATCTAAAGAGAAATCTAGATAAAACGATTATCACAAATTACTTTAAATATAACAGTATAAACTAAGCTAGAAAACATAAGAGCATAATGAACTATGAGGTGTGTGAGTTTGTGCTCAGGCGTAAAGTTTTAGTCATATTCTATCGTATGCTTGCAAAAAACACTTACTTAAAGATGTACTACACAGTGTTCTAATCTAAAATTACGTACAAAAAATTAATCAAACCTATAATGTTATGAAAAAATCTCTTTTCCCACTTCCGAAGAAGAGCCAAATTTTCGTATATAATAATTTTCAATTAATCAATTCCTTGAAACAGTAAATCAGTAGAATTAATCACTTAATCAATCACTCAAAAACCAATAGAGCAATCAATCGATCAATTAAACCATGAAACAAACAGTAAAACCAACTAATCAATCAAACAATCCACCAAGCCAATAAACTTATTCTTCAATCATTCAATCTAATCAATCAAAAAGTGGATCACTAATCAGACAATCAATCAATGCAATCAATTAATCAAGCATTGCAGTTAATCAATCAATCAATCAATCAATCAATCAATCAATCAATCAACCAATCATTGTATCAATCAATCAGTCAATAAAAAATGGGAAATTTGATTTTTAGGAAAAAGGTAACTATGTTATTTTATATATGCCAACTGGTGGAACATAATCCTCGGTTGGAACTTTAATTAGCTTACATGGCCCCACCTAAATTGAAATTGCTAATACTCCCTTAAATCTCAAATAATAATTATTGCTTTATTTACTAAACCAAGATTCATAGCTTATTCTGCGCTCAATATTAAATGATAGGCTACATGTGTGTCTCTATGTATTTGGAAAATTATATAGCAGAATTGCTATATAAAATGCTCTTTAATTTGAAAGAAAACTCAGTGAGATGTCTAAAATTCCGTTTTATATATAAGCATGTTTTTGAGAATGTTTTTATAAATAGAGCAGCTGCTGCGTTAAAGTATTTCAGAGAGACACATCGATCTACGGACAAAACTAAGCTAATTATCGACAATATGAATGGCAACTGTCTGACTTTTATTATGATATGTTTTAGAAAAATTATAAATATAGTAACTAGTGAAGCTCGCTTGCGAGCCAGAAGTCGAGTGGTGAAAACAATCCCCCGAAGTCTGTTGTAGAAAGCACACACAAACAAAGCCTACACACAGTACGCAGGTGCAGCATTATATAAACCGTGACTGATGAGTCATAGTTACGCCCGCCTCTTTTGATAGCCAGCGTATGCAGTAGACAAAACATCATACAACGAGTACAAAAACAATGAACTAACAATTTAATAATTCAATAAAACCCTAAATTGACCGTGAAAAGAACGTTAAAGAATTCAAACCGACACTTGAGAAAAATCTCATTTTTCATACTAAGTATGAAGCAGAAGTGTAAAAAATATTTGCCACACAATATTTTTCACACTCGCAATGAGCTTGTTGGCCCAAAAACCCGATATAAAACACTACAAGTAACAAAAACACACATCTAGGTGCATTTCCCAAGACTTTTCACCAAATATGAATTTTGGCGCCAACTATAAGCTTATAGACTCAAGATTGGGAAGTAGTTGAAAAACTTGTTATATACCATTGGAAAGCCCTGGTAAGGCTACATGGAATAGGCCTATTAGTTTGCAGATACATTGTTTACTTATTGGGAAAAGTCGCAAAAACTGGAGGGGTTGCCCAAAAAATGGGACAAAATGACGTCATTTTGCCCCATAACTTTTCCCACGGAAAAAAATTCAAAAATCGGGCTCCATCACTATACCTAAATCGACCGTTGCGGTTCCAATGAGCTATCTTACATCAAAATTTGCCCAACCGTTATCGAGATCCAGGTGCGACAGACACATAGACACACACACAGACAGGACCTCCTCAACCCCCCTCCAGAGCCAAAATTGAAAATTCTCGTTGCACTCGAATTCAATAATTCAATTAGCTCATATATTAAAGAACGTACTTAACGCATTGCTTTCTGTTAGTCTATTGCAAATTTTAACTCATTTCACATAGCTAATAGACAACATAGCTAGTACCTGTAACCCATTATAGCTTTAATTTGATGGATTGAGACGTTTATTTTTTATACTTCATATATCTTAGGGAGTGTGTGTATGACCCAATGGGTCAGCCGGAACAACGTCGCACTACCAACTGTAAGTTGGACGGTCAAGTCTGGTCCAAACGATTTATTTTTCTACCGCTGCGAAGCCGAAAATGAGAGGTTATTCGATGTTACACCTATCTTTGTGCTCTATAAGATTTTCCGAAATGTTAAAATTTTAACAAAATCAATTTCGAGTTACTATATCTTTCGGACGATAATGCGTGTTTAACTTTAAGTGCGCACACCTGGGTTGCTCCTTTGTCAAATCAGCTCACGATCGTAAAAGCGATCAACAATTACAAATCACGACGTTTCCTATGCATGCGAACACGATCTCGATATAACAACACGTAGGTGTTGCTCGGATCCACCATTTTACGATTTAGCATCGCAAGTTGTTGAACGTGTATGCGTGAAAACTATTGCTAAACGAATTTTTTCATATTCTGTAATGCAGACTGGGATCGCGAATATAACTGTGTCATTTGATGAAACTTGCGAAATGGAGTTCGCGTACACTAACTCCGTTCGTACATCACAAAGCCTTTGTTCGCGTTCACTAAACTGCGTATACTGGTGGCAGAGATGTGAACGCGAGATTCCGCACGATTCAGCTCGTTATGTTTACAAACTAAAAGGCATGGCGTAGGCACTTAAAGTGGACTCACACATAATGTATGAGTTAACTTTAGGTGCGTACACCATGATTGTTTTTTTTGTCAAAATCACAGCTCACAGAATCGTCCATTTCGTCACATTTCTTCCGTCGTATTCGCATTTTGGTGAACCCTAAAAAGGAGTCTGTGATGTACGACAGAATTTGCGTACCGGCATGTTTCTTCATTTCGCATGGTTGTCCTTGTCCATCAAATGACATACTGAATCGGATGTCCTTGTGTCTTCTAATTAATCGGCGGCCTATGTGTCTGTTGTAGTGTGCTCAAAAACGCGATTAGTTATAGCGTATTACCGTGTACGCGATCAGAAAAATGCGATGCTAAATAACAAAATAGCAACCGCGAACAACACCTACGTGTTGCTGCATCATGAATTTATGTTCGCAAACATAAGGGAAAATAGCGGTAAATTATGCCGCTCTTATCGTTTTTGAGATCGTAAACTGACTTGAAAGATAGTAATTCAAATGTAATCTATCAAAAAGTGGACTCAGGCATAATACCACAAATGGTATGGATTTCGGCTTAAAAGTGGACATTGACGCATCCTGAAAAGAAAAAAATCGTATTTTGTATTTATCGGTATATTTCATAACTTAAACATCAAATGTAAAAAAATACAGAGATATGTATATTATTCCTTTTCAAGGTTATGGATAATGTAGAAAATAATTCTGCATCTTCCTCGTAAATTTCTACTCGGTGGTCTGCCTTGCTGGAAACAATATTGTTCAGCAATGTTCTCAAATAAATGAATTTCAGGTTTTTTATAACACTTGGAAGTGTTTAACGACAGTTATAGGCTATTACAGTTGATATGAAGCGCCCAGTTGAAAAATTTGTAGTTGTCTAATGGGCATGAAGACTATAAATTGCGAAGGGCCCTAATAATAAAATGTTTGTTAGTACATTCAAGATAAACCCAAAAGTGATCATTAATGTAAAACAAGAATCGTGTAGAGGAATGGGATGTTTCAAAAATAGCTGTTTTCATTAAATACGTGTACGACAGCAGTATCAAAATCACCAAGGACGTATACCTTTACCTTTTTGTAATATGTTTACTTCAATTAAGAAACGTTGAGGTTCGGTTTTATTCCAAGTGAGACACTCTTCCGATTTGCCTTGTTTAACGGTCGCACTAAGTAACGTTCATGTTGGCCTAACGATCACCCCAAGATTGTACGTGGATGAGGTCATTTCAAAAATGATCGCGGCCGTTAGATATGTAAATCTCTTCAGTGTTGCTTAAGTGACTGTTACTTGCTTCAGTAGAGTCTAATATCGTCGGCTCTTGTCAGAACCAGAAGAACACACAACGACGGCAACATACAACAAATAAACCTGATTTCACTAGCATTTGGGAAAACGTGAGTTAAACGATAGAGCGTTATTATTGAGAGGTCATCGAACAATAACATAAGGTCAAGGATATTGGGTCTAAAAGCACATTTCTGTAATGATAGCAAGGATGTGTTATTTGCTCGAAAACTTTTCCACAAATTGCAACGCTTACAGCCCGTTTAGCACACTTAGGAAATCTCTAATATTAAATCATCCAAGCTTGTATGATTTTAAAGCCACGGTGAACAGTAAACAACCTGTCAATTTTTAGCCACAGGACACGTCCAATACCTACCGCTCCTCTTGCTTTGAACCAAACCTGTTCTCTATATATAAAACACCAAATATACAATAATCCAATACACCTACTATTAGCAATAATATTGAATATTAGACATTAATCCATCAAATAGACTAGCAATATGCAGAAAATATTGTACCGGTGAATTTCAAATAATAAACTCGTTATAATTGCTTGAAATTCTAAATATTATTTTATATAAATAGGTTCTATATACGAAGAAAAACCGTGGAAAATCTTCAAAATGACCTGCTGAAAATCAGTAATATAAAGCCCGATATATTGTTCCGGTGAGTTTGTAATAACTGTAATTATTAAAGCTTTTATAAATCCATTTTGTCAGTATAAAACGACGTATTACAAAACGCGTTGTAAAATTACATGTAATCTAAACAAGTTATTGCGAGAACAAATGTCCGCACAAAATAGTAATAGACATTTTATTCTCATCACGAGCTTAATGACGAGCTACGAGCATATTGTTTTCTTTAAAGTGTTATTTTAACACTTGATGTTTAACACTGATGCACAATAACAGTTAACAGCCATAAGTCACAATCCAAATAATGTAGCAAAGTTAAAATTATATAAACTGCAATTGTAGCAATTATATTGTAATTAAAAAGTCATTTAATTTATTGTATAGTGGAACCAGATAATTTTAAGACAATGCGGTAGTTAGCAGTCAAAACTGTTGCTCCAAACTAATGAAAATTGTTTAAATTTTTTTTGAAAGTGTAGAATTTAAAAATCACAGAGGATTTCGTCGCCAACCGTTCGACTTACGCTAAAAAATCTCAATCAACATCATTGGTCAAAAAATTTTAGTTCCGAAAGTTATTTAGGTATTCGATGATATCTAAAATATAAGACCTTAGTGTGACAATTTCTTCGGCGATGAAATTTAACATATACTGTCTAAACACAGCAGGTAGTGCTCATCGCGTTGATTGTTGCAGTAAAAATACTTCTATAAATCTGATATTAACCCTTTAATTTGGAGTATTTAAATGCTATATGCGCTCGGTACTTGGATACGCTCCAGTTGTATCGCCTCCTGCATGTCAGTCTTATATTGATATATTTTAGAACGGGCAATGCTAGTTTATGTCAGAACAGTAATTTTGGGTTTGCAAGCTACAGATGCGGACTAATACATTAAGTTTTCAAATTTTCTAAATCAAAAATCTTCTGTCAAAATTTAAATAAATACCGTCAATTATATTCAAGCCGTAATAACAACCGCGATATCAACATAAAATTGATTATCTTTGGTCTCTTATTCAATTTCAAAAGGATTTATCGGCAAGGTATTATCAGGCATGCAGCTGCTTTTCCAAGAGCTTCAATTAAAATGCCCACAATTAGCATAAAATCTTGTCGAATTTGTTTCTGTCGTCTATAACACGGTAATCGCTAAGGTGATGCTATACAATTTTCACGGTACAAGTGATATAGGTCATTGCATACGCTGGCATAACACCTGGACAGTAGCGCTTTTGTCAAATGAATAATTGAACAAAATTATCCAATTTTATGTCGAAATCGAGTAGATATTGCTGTTAGTTGCTACTGAATCAAAACTTGCGCTATCTGACGATATTTGTTTGAACTTTGACATTTTTGTAGTTTTTATAGCTTTATTCTGCATACTATATTAATAATAGTTTTCCAGTTTTCCAGTATTGTAGAAACTAGTGAATGTTCAAAACCATCTCAGACCGCAAATTCGTGTATAGTATACTTTATTTTTATTATTTATGGCTTTGGAATATTTCGTTCTATCTGGCTCAACAGTTCACTATGCCCGTGTTCCTATGCGACAGTCATACGTTGTTAACTTCATTACGATTTTCAGTTTAGTTTGGAAATAAGATGTAACAACATTTGCATTGAGCGGCCCATTTGTTTTAAAGTACAACTATGAGTGATTATGCATTTTAAACGAATTTATTAATTATTCGATTCGATGTATCTAAGCTTTGCTCATTCCCTGCACTGGCTGGCCATTAATAAACCCAACGCTCTTAGCGAAGTATCTAGTCATACATCCCGCCGAGACTACTAATTTAGCAAACTGTTGTGGCTTAATATGGCTATGAAGGGCACTAATATCCCGCATAAGAAGTGATACTGAAATTGGGATAAAATACATAATTGTATACATAGCGCTAACTGATGACATCATATGCACTCAAGCATTTTGAAATTTCGTTTCCTTCACGTCTATGTGAACACTAATCGAACTATGAAACGATGCAATAGTGCGATTCAAGGAGTCTGTAAAAATCATGATCAGGTGAGCAATTCTTGAGTTAACGTTTACTAGGTTACAGATGAAGAAAAAACATGATAGTGCAACCCCAAATTTACCCATGACACGACAAATCACACTTCGCCGGTGGTCAAACACTTATCGATTTTCAGTATCAGCTAAATCAAATTGTTTTAGCCTGAGAGCCAACGAAGTCAGTATAACGCCAATAGAATAGCAAGTTCCACTCACAGCAGTTCACAGCTGTGGGGCGCCTCATGATATACTGATATCATACCGATAATGCATACAATATAAAAACTTGAGCCAAATTAGTCCTCCTTTTTTAAAGACACTTTTTTCGAAAATAAATTCAATTCTTGGGCCATTTTTAACGTGAAGAACCCATGATAAACGCAGGTCAACACAGTGAAAATAATTTTCCAGAAGCCTAGCGGAAAATACTTTATTTTCTCTTTTTTGCCTCATAAAATGGGTCCACCCATATATGATGACTGGTAAGTTTTGTACATGCGTTCTCCTAGAGACCTGTTTTAGCGAGCGTGTTATGTTAGGATCATACGTGTATAATATATACAATATGATTATACAAACAATATGACAGTGTGAACCAAATTAGTTCAGCTGTTTTTAATTAACATATAAGAACAAAATTAGATTCTTTAGCCGGAAAATCTCTTAAACTTTTTGCGTCTGGTAAAAAACTAATCGAGGAAAACTCAGATAGCACCACCGACCATGTGTATCTTAATACTTTCTTATTTGGGGATTAAGAAAATATTAATGATATTCTTGAAGAACGAAATACGTGTTGCGTCAGTGAAATTGGTATAAAATACTAAATAATTAGCTGCGGAAAACGTTTGGTGAATTAAATTTGACGTTGAAAAACCAGATTCCAATTACCTGGAAAGGTCCTAAAGTCCTAAGCTAACCTAAGCAGGAATATACAAATGACCTCAATTCGCCCAATACGTAGGTTTGCAATAAACATCATTACAACCGAAGCAACATTATCGCTTAATCGTGGTTGAAAATCACACTTAACCAAATCAGCACACACATAATATTACTCAACATTTAATTGGATGCACGTGTTTTGCAAAACATGTTTTGATCTGAATAGTTATTAAAGTACAAGAGGATCAGAAGCAAAACCGACACATAACAAAACAATAATTAGTTTTAATTAAATGTTGGTTTAGCAAACGTGAATCTTGATGTTGAGTTGAAAAGAACCACCGAAAATATGTTTACCGAATCCGCGTCGTCGACTGAAACCAACCCAAAATACAAAGAACAGAACAGATTTGGTTTCCGGAAAGTTTTCCACCCACGTTGATCTATGATTGTACTCCTAGCAAAATTTATTTGTCGTATCAAACCACTGTGAGGATTTATTACTAAGAAATGATTATACGGCACTTCTAAGTAATTCTAGCTTTCAAAATACGTGGAATAAAACAATATTGAATAGTGCTTACAAAATATTTAACCTTTTCCCACATGAATGAGTTTGTATTTTGCCTAATGATGAACAAACATTTACCACACCAGGGACTGAACTAGGACTGTTTGGGTACGAGCATTGTAGATTATCTTCTACATTTCTACATGTTGCTCGGTTCCTTAAGGAATGTGTGCGTTGCTACAAAATGTTTGACTATGTGGGAAAGGGTTGTTTACATAAGTTTACCTTATCACGCTTATTTTCAAATTTAGTTCCATGTATTTCAACGTGAACTAACAACTCCCGCAGACGTGAAGTATTAGACAACCCTCAAAATTATTTCTTTTGTAACATGGCTACGATTGCTTGGAAAGGTTTACCGGAATCCGTGGATTCATCAATCAGTTTGATTGTATGTTGCTAACAGAAATTCACATTCGGTCGGCACTTCAACTTTCCTAAATTGCAAAAAAAATAGTGGATCCTCTCAGTCTATCAGTTTATTATGGTTGCACGTGCTTTGTTATTCTCTCGCATTGCGACCATGCGTAAAAATCCGAATAACTGCATTGTGTACACTTGTCAGTATCGTACAATCTGACCGAATTTTTGGTAGGGCCGCAAATTCGATAAACAGCGCATACCGAAAGCACAAACAATTCGAGCAATTATACAGTTAAACTTAATTTAGGCTCGATTTAAGCCGAATAAGCTCAAATGCCAAATTCTATGCTTTCACTGACCAGTCTGTAGCCGATAATAATAAATCAAGGATGCAGAAAGTATGTGACGACAAATAAATAATAAAAACTGTTCTAAATAAATGTTGGCACCGAAATAATTTCTAATTTAACAAATGCAATTTGATATTGAAATAAATTTATAATTTTGAGAATATTGGCATATTTCATAATTTACTAACTAATTAAACTTTGTAGTAAAGTTACTACTTAAACTAACAAAATGATCAAAATTTTATTGGTTGATAACTGCATATATTTTATACACACCTGGCAAAATTAAAACAAAATATTGTTATTCTTGTTACAACAAATAAACACCATTGTGTCAAACAATAAAGACTAATTAGTTATGGTTGCCCTCTTACAATTGCCTATATGTGTCTGTCATAATGTAAAAAACGATTTAGCTCAACCTGTTTAAGTAAGTCTTTGAAATGTTTACCGCTTGGAGCGTAAGATTTTTTTAACTACAGATTCTGGAAGCGAATCCCACGCATTAATAACCCTTGTGCCAAGTGACTGTTTTAATGTGTTAGTCCTAAATTTTATTTTAACCATCTTTTTGGCATGGCCTCTAGTGGTTGTTACAGCGTTAAACAAATAATAGTTAATATCGTTTTAATAATAACGCTTCTGTATAAATTTCGTAAATTTAAAGTAACTGGTGACGAATATATTACCAAATCTATTACCATTAGCCCATTCGTGCACACCGCACGAAAGGGCTAATGTAGATGGACCCATCACGCAATGTTAACTAATTTTGTCGTGCGGTGTATGTTTGTACGTGGGTTGTTCTTCCTCGGCTCGGCTGATTAATGAAATGTCACAGCATCCCTCGTGTGACCCTATAACCCTTGTGGTTGCTCTATGATAAATATATGTAATACAAAATCGCGCATTGCCTCAGTTCATTGCGCAGCGTGCGTTTGGCCGTGCGTTGCTATTCGCTACTTTGTGAGGAACCTTAAAGAACCGAGCAACAGCGTCGTCATAGCAAACTGATTAGCGGCCTCAATTGTAAGGCAAGCGACGCTAAATCCATTCATCTCGTGGGGAAACAGCTTGTTCCACGATAGTCAAAATCCGAACTAATTGATCAACAAAGTGTTTAAGGATTGGAGCAGCAGCTCCTAGATAGGTGGGTAGTTTGCGTACGCCGCTTTCAGTCGCACAATCAGGCGAACCATTCCTGTGCCCGCTTGAGACTGTCAAAACATTGCATGACACGCAAATTAATTCAGGCATAAAAACGGCAAATACAGATTTATCATTCGGGTACATGTGTACTGTACATTTTAAATTAAATAAAGGCTCACAGTAAAGCGTCAATACTAAAGGTTATTACACACTCTGAACTGCATTTTGGTTATAGGTTTGAAGGCTTTAGAAACAATGAGTGCTAAACTTGAGAAATTTTAGTGAACCCCAAAACTTGGCATGTTAGAGGGAACAATTTCATTATTTAGAAAATGAGACTATCCACGACTCATAGACCCTGAATATATAAGTTTAGATTTTAGGGCTGATTCTGAAAAGTTCACATTCTCTTGAACAGATTGCGACACTGTGTAATGTGTTGTGGAAACTCTGAGCGATCATGTGGGAAATAACTATATTGGTAAGGAATAGTGTGACACCATCCGCAAGTAATTTACTGTAAAAAATACTAATGATATTATTGGCAAGAAAACAGTCTAGCATTCAGTACACTGCATTATGACACTCCAGAAGAAGATAGCAAATGACTATACGCTAACTTTTTGGCGGTGAACCTGAACTCTCTGTTACAAGACTTTGTGTCTCGTTCGAACAGATATGGTATAGCAACAGAACATAGTGTTTATTTGGCAACAAGATGTGAAATCATATCGAATATATTAGCAACTGTCAATATATACTAAATTTTCAGAAAACAATAAGTGGACTCTTCAATTGTGATCTGAAAAATTTAGTTAGTACGCGGTATTTAATACCATGAAATAATCAAAAATAAAAAAGAACCGCGATATATTTGTGATAAATTTATTGATAATGCGATACAGCGGTAGTACTATGAGATAAAATCTTGTAATTGCTAAATTTTGTTGTAATGTTCATCAGTCGTTTGAAGTAGACTCGAGTGTTTAATGCAACAACATATATATTGTTAAGAAGTCAGCTACTCTGCTATTGACCTGATTTATATTCTAAGTGGAAAATTTAGGTTAAGTTCATTTCAGTTTTGTTGTTTTATTGATTTTCATAATACTTGCAAATGGTGTTGAAAGACCGTGTTCGTTTGAAACCATATGCATGTCAAACATTAAACACGACGTACTCACTCTAATCTTTATTACGAGCTTTTGATTTTTACAATTATAAGGACAAATATTGGTAATTCAAGGTCATGACTTGAAAACCTGAAATTACAAATCAAACGATTTTCCCAACATTGTTTATTTAAAAAACATTCTTAAACTTGGCCTTTATCTATTTCGAATTTGGGCATAGATCTGACTGGAGAATAACATATCATTCAGGAATGGTACTTGAAAAATTGAACGATTGATTGATTGATTGATATTGACTATTTTAATCCCTTCATGGCCACTAGGTCCAAATGGACATAGCGCATATCTATAAATCTTGTATTAACGGAATTTGTTGAATGCTGTATATTTACTCGTGCATTATTATTCGCTCACGTTGAGAAGTTCCTTGAGAAGCCGAACAACAGCTCCCAGATAGTTCGGCGGTGTGCGTACCCCGTTGCAATCATCATAAGGAACGAGCAATACCTCACGTGCAAAAACACTCTAAACGACAAATTCCGTAAACAAAACGCTTCACAGTGTGAGTTCGAGCTATTTGATGCCAGTGCGAGTTTTAAAGGGGCGGCCAAGCTGGTCGCAAACAGAATATCTGAACGCAATATAATTAACATGAACAAAGAGCTTACCATTTACATAGCGGTACTAGTCCCAGAACTAATCTCACGTACCATGAATCTAAGGATCACTTTCCCACATAACTATGGGGGTAATAATCATCATTTTTCAAATCAAACGTAAACACGTGATATTGTCTCAAGGTTTAAGAAAACATGATCAAACGGGGTTATTAACCAAAATTATTACCGAAACAAAAGCATGCAATGTGAGATCAAGTGTAGCTGATCACATGTGCTACGAAACCAGAAACTAAAGGAATAAGTGTATTTGCCACTGTGGTTACTGTCAAACAAACAACGAAATAGATATTGCCGTTAACAAAGTAAGCAAAACAGTAATTAGTACAGAATTACTGTTTTGCACGCCAAGCAAATCTTAACTGGTTTAGATAAATATTTCACAGTATACAGTACTGTATTAATATATAAATCATCTTCGTTATTCATTGAAAAGATCTACAAGTATTTTTACAAAATATAAGATGATATTCTAGTCCGTATCGCTAATCTCCAGTACTAGTACTCCATAAATTGCCGGATGATGATAGAGTGTGAGCATTTCCAGTAAACCTGAAATACACTCTGCACTAACAGAGGGTTTGAACTTCAAAAGCATTGAAAACTCGACGGGCAAATAAATATTAGTAAACACTAGATGCAGCGCGGAGAGGGTTGGGCTAACAATGTCATTTCATATGTGCCGGAAATATTTATCTTAACTCCGCAACCATTTCCAAACAATATTTGATAACAGCAAAATGACAGTAAATTTTTTTAAAGCCCAAGATTTTCCGGTTCTTTTCCATTATCCCCAGCCCGCGTTTGCCCAAAATGGTCAGACTCTGAGAATTTTCGTATTTTTGTGATCCTCGACACCTCCCCTGATCATTTCAAACAAAAAAATAGAATTTTTAAAATTTTGGGAACACAAAATTAAATTTGATTTTTACCCACCATTCGACGCGGCTTCACGAGCTGAATCGAATGGTGGTAACAGGATCTGGGAACCGAACACTAAGTTATGGCCAAAAATTATCGGAGGCTGAGAGGCTCAGCAATTGAACAGTTTTGGCCAAAACTTAGCACACTTTTGTCGGATCCCGTTAAAAATAAACCTTTGGACCCGGCTCGTCAAGCCGCGTCGAATGATGGGTAAAAATTAAATTTTTTTTAAATTTTTGCGTTGTCAACGGGGGGACCCTGGGACCCCAAAAAATCGAAATAATCTAAAATTTTAAAAATTAAATTTTTGGTCGAAATGATTTGGGGAGGTCTCGAGGATCACAAAAATACTAAAATTTCCAGAATCTGACTATTTTTCGGCAAATGCAGGCTGGGGGATAATGGAAAAGTACCTATTTTCCCTCTTGGGGATATTGTTTTTTGATATTTAATTTGCAAGCTTGGTTCTTTTCCATTATCCACCCGCCAGCCCGCTTTGCCCAAAAATGGACAGATTCTGGAAATTTTGTTTTGTATTTTTGTGATGCTCGACACCTCACCTCATCATTTAGACCAAAATTTAAGTTTTAAAATTTTTGATTTTTTGGGACCCTTGGGAACCCAAAAATTTTTTCTTAAAAATTGAATTTTTAATCACCATTTTACGCGGCTTGACGAGCTGAATGGACTGCTGTTATTTTTAACGGAATCCGATAACCGGATCCTAAGTTATGGCCTAAAACTGTTCAATTGCTGAGCCTCTCAGCCTTAAATCGTTTTTAGCATATCCTAGGAACTGGTTGTGGGATCCCAGGCAACATAACACCATTCGATTCAGCTCGTCAATTCGCGTCGAATGGTGGGTAAAAATCCAATTTCTAAGAAAAAAATTTGGGTTCCCGGGACCCTTGAAACCCAAAAATCAAAAATTTTAAAAATTCAATTTTTGGTCTAAATGATCAGAAGAGGTCTCGAGGATCACAAAATACCAAAATTTCCAGAATCTGATCATTTTCGGACAAATGCGGGCTGAGGAGGGTAATGGAAAAGAACCGCAAGCTTTTTACCTATTGGTGCATGTAATATGAATGCTCGAATAAATGAGAGCAACCCGACCGGCAAAGTGTTGGTCCAAAACTTGCGATTTTGACAAAATTACTATTTTAAGAAGAGCTTATATCATTACTACAGGGAATTTGGCTTACTGCGACATACCTTCGAAAAGTTTCAACGTTTTATGTTTACCCCTTACTGCGGTTATAGAGACATCTTACAAGATCTTTATATGAAACGATTTTGGCCAGAAATAACGAATTTGTTCAAAACCAGCTTGAAATCAAAAGGAGATACAGTCAAATAAATTTACTTTAATGTGCTATTCTATCATCGCATTCAACGCTAAAAAATTTGGGAAATTTGACCAATCGGTTTTCCAGTTAAATGTGTTGAAGTAAACATTGCGTTAAATACTGGGTGCGGCTACTAGTCAACAGCATTATCTATATATCTTATGATAATTTTTTTCAGTAATAAATTGAAAATTGCACTTTTTTAAATTTCTATTGTTTAATAACTGCTATTTACAAGTAACTGCCTGCAGTCGATGGCCATTTCCAGAACATGCTCTGCTGTGATAAAATGCACACGTTAGCATTTGCCTCCAAGCTCAAAATGGGATCCTAGTTTTAAAGCTGAATTAATGTATGCATACACATAAATTAGAAATGAAACGGTAATAATTGTTGCACCTTATTCTAAAATATGCGGCTCTTAGAATTATATAAATAATCCACCCATCATAGAAGAATTACATTTTTGGTATATAATTTTAAACAAATAAAATAATATTTAGTTATTATTATAATTTCTAATTATAAATTCGTAATTATATCAACCTTATTTTAGTCTTGTATGTCATTAAAAGTAAGGATTTTTGAACAAGAATGCTTGCCTAGGACTTTGACTCAGTGCCGACAAAAATTAACATCTATAAGTCTAATTTAAGTTAATCAAATCCAGTTAGCAATTGTAATGGTACAAAATATTATTGATTCTAAGTAGACTATAAGGTAAATAGAATACTTACACTATCCTTTTTGAGACTCGAAACGGAAGACATCATGATTTTCGGAGAGCTCTGAAACTTGATTTATACGCGGCCCGCAATAAAGGAAAAGAACTGTTTAAATAATACAGCTTGACAGCTCGGATATTGGAAGTTATAGTAGCTGGAATATCCCATTATTTTATAAGCTATAAATGGCGAATTAGAATTGAATGACTAAAACAAAATTATATACCAAGTGTGTAGGCATAAAATGACTGTCCAAAATAAATATAGCATGTAAGTAAATTTGCTTAACCTTGTTGATAAACAAGAAGAATTTTATTAGAATAGTGATATTCACAAATCTAAGTGTTTGGGAATATTTCGTTATCATAAAGATAATGTTTAAATCGGTAGCATAAAACGTTCGAACTGAGTCAGCACTGCTCTGGGTATTGTAATTCCCGGCTTCTTTGATGCAAATATGTAATCAAAAATCATTCTTTTGCTCTTAAGCTTTACCCAACAATGATCATGAAATTACAATTGTACAAATGAGCAGTAACAAAAAATTTAGTGCCGGCCACTGCAGTTTTCAGCGTATAAGATGCCTCTAATTTTTTAGTTGAGCGAGTTCTAGCTCTCGCGAAGCCTGTAGCAAACGATATTTAAACTAAATAACAAATATCGGTGATAATGATTTTTGCTCTCATTTATGTTGGCCTCCTGATAGCTGGAAACCATTTCTGGGGTACTTTTCAAGCATTATTTATGGCAGGCCTGAAACTCATCACATAGTTTCATAGAGATTTATATGGGAGTATGAGCTATTGATAGTCAAAGTCTTTGTAATTTCGCAACAAACACTCACGGCATGATAAAGCTAAATGACAGATTTTTACCAATATTATTTCAAACGAATATTGTATATATCTAGTAAAAGGTTAAATATTGTTCTATAAATGGGTGAGGCAAAAATATCTAATGGCTTACTAACATTCCATAAATACTAGTAAGAATATTTTCAAAAAGTATCACATGCGAACATGAAAAAAGCCTATTCACAGTATGTATATCTAGCAGTGTTGACCTGAATAAACTGTTCTAAAATAAATCTAAAATTTCACGTAATACAGAATTATTATTAAAGCTGTGTTACAGCAAATCAACGTGCAGTAAGTGTAAACAAGAGTCCACAAAAACGTTTTGTACAACTTCCTTTCTCATAGACTTTATCTTATCCGTTGATGCGGTCGTGTTTATATCTACACGCAAGAACTATCGGTAGTACCCTAAAACGTTGTGTGGACGACATTTGCTACCCTGTTAATTTCTTTGACTCACAGGACTCCATACCTGACTCAATAAGTTTATCGACTGGCTACTGTTGGATTCTTAGTGGGTTCAACTTCCACCATAATTAGTCCTATATATGTAATCAATATCCCTCTGTAAACATAGTGAGGTATTTGGTACATTCAAAACAACCTGCGGGGATAGCAAAAACACACAGAGCCTTTGGTGCACATATCCTTTAATCTCTGCGGGCCAGGAGCAGGCCAAAAACACCATATGCTCGTACAAGGTAAAACACATAAGTGTGATCTATTGGAACGCTCTTCTATAAAACGATGATAATGCACTGTAGGTTTAAAACAGAAACAGCATTAGCTTCTTTAAATACGTTTTCAAATCAATGTTTTACGAAACTATTCCGATTACGTAATCTTACAAAATATCCAGAGCAATCGACTGACTTTATATTAGGTAAACTTAGTTAAAACTAATCCATCCAATGGCTTTAAGCTTTTCTTGGCAGTGCAACAATTTAGCTATTATTACTGTTCCATTGTAATATTATACGACAAATATTATACATCTTTGAATTTATAAGAATATTAATATAATATATACATATAGTTATAACTTATACGGTACATTTATAAGAATATTTACAAATACATATAATTTATATCACGATACTGAACAATACTGCCACAATATCGATATTGCGGACATATTATAAGGACTGTTAGTTAATATTCATAACCCGTAGTGATACTAAGAGATCTTCTAAACTACTAAACTAAAGCTGTAGCGCAATAATTTCTTCAGTCACGTTTGTCTTGGCTATTTTCCAATGCTTCGTATTGAGCAAAGAGAGATTGAGTTAGCTAAACCAGCTCAGATATTTTCGGTTCAATCTGTTTGTTTAAAATATACTTCAATAGTCAAAATTTCGTAATATTGGCTTCGAGAAATACATCGGAGTATGCTTATTCTTTGTAGAGTGCACATGGTTTTTGAAACTACACATAGAATTAAATCTTCAAATATATTTTACACACTGGTCGAAAAAAATAAAATTTCCTTTAAATTATGAATCAAATGATAGAATTAAATATTAAACATATTTATTGGTAAAAAATTTGATTACTCCAGGAATGAGAGTTGTGACAATGTGACTGCTGCATTAAACTTTACCAAAGAAATGCAGTGAAATTTTATAGTGTGTAGAGGTAAGAATGAGCCAGATGTTTAAGCTCAGGCACGGCTGGGTTTTTAAAGGTTCTTCAAAGTAGAGTGTTGTAATTTCTTAATATTATAGAGAACGCATAACATGCCATAAACACGGGGCGCATCCATACATATATTGTCCGGCACGCAGAAGCGTTGTCCGCAAATAGGCTCCACCCTACCAACGAATAGTATACAGTACATACACTATATAACAAAACAAATGATGTATAAGACAACCGTCAACCAAACTGTGGTCGTTAAATTTACCTCGCCTAGGACGTCGTGAAGCTTTACATTCTGGGCCCTTTATAACGTAAACACCTCATAATACAGCTTAGCATAATAGAAATCGATATGAAGCCATTGAATTAGTTTGTACCCATGATATTGTTTGAATGGTAATTTGCCAAACGCTTCTCAACTTCAGCGGAAAAGTATGCTGCTGCTTGATATTCCTGCAGTTCTGACAGGTTTTATTTTTTGACGTCTAAAATATTCGGCATTTAAGCAATCTTTTATAGCAAGAAGCCTTTTTACAGAATATTTCCACAACGCATCATATTGCATCCTTAGTCGATTGCTGCACAAATACCTTTATATTTTGAAAATTAGGCAAATAAGCAAAATTCCTACTGCTATATTCGCAAAATGAAATCTTTAATTAATAAACCGGCAACTGTTTGATGAAATATGTTTCACAAGCCAATAATTATATTAACACGTCAATTTTAATTTGACCAAGCATCAACACAAGATGATCATAATCGGATCTAAGCAATACACGTAACTGAACGAAGTACAACATA